>JAWNNJ010001507.1:0-68073 GCA_035045125.1 Hypselothyrea guttata
CTTCTTTTTTATATAATTCTCTAATTCAAAATAAATGTTGTTTACTAAAAGCTAGATTTGATTTAACAAATAAAGATGTCAGATTTTCCTATTGAACGGGGATAATCGACGATTTTCCCTGTTCTCATGCATGTTACCTAAATTTATGATAGCCCGGGAGTTATGTACATATTTCCGATAGGTGCAGAACAGAATTTTCAATTAATGCGGCAGTCAAAAACTTGCAGACAACGTCACAGCAAACAAATTGCGAAGCGTTTGACCCGCTGAACCCTGTTTGCCCCTCACTCTTTTCTTTCGGCTGTTTTTTGTTGCTATGGCGCCTTTCCACCAACAAAATTATGTACAAATGTTGTGTACATTATGTACATATATAGCTATTTATTTATTTGCATGCATGTATGATTCGTTTGTAAACATAAATATTATATGTTTGTGCTCAAATGTAACCTGGCAACTTTGGCTCTTTGGGTCAGGGGAATTGTTATTTCCCTCGTCTGTCTGGCCATTTAATTAATTGACGCGCCAACTCAGATGTCATTTTGCAATTGGATAATTAGCCCAATATTAGCTTGATGCAGTTAAATAAGAGAGTCTAAGATTCAGAAGTAGAAGCTAGTAAACAATCGACTCGGCTTGAATAATTTATTAAGTTAAGAAATATATACTATACTATAGAATGAAATTCTAGTTTCGCTTAGAATATATCAACTGCATTTTATTATTTATTATTGTAGTTTATTTATTACTTACGTTTTATGTTCCCTAATTCAAAATATTCCGCTTGTTATTACACATAGTTATATCTATCTGATTCATTCTCTTATACTTTCAACGAGAGTTGGCATATTTATTTTCCAACTTCCGGCTGGGCATTTGCTTAGCGTTGTTATCAAACAAGCTGCGGAATTATGTCAAGCTTATCGGCTCAACCGAGCAGCAACTGCAGTACGTAATATTGACAATCACGTGCAGTGCAAATATCAAGCGTGTCTGTAAGATAAAACAGTTATGCGAGCATATATATTTTGAGACTTTATTGGACGTATATCAAGGGACTTTCTGGTAAGCCGTGCGATAACGGGAAAGAGAGAAATTTGAAAGATACAAACAGAGCGTGCGACAGATAAATCAGTACAAAACCTAAACTAAAACTTATAACGATCGACCCAAAAACACTTTGGAAAGAGAACAACGAGAACTATTACGTCTAGAAAATTGGCAAATTACAAATTCAGCATTTTCTTGAATTCTCAATTCCCTAGAGATTTCCTTTCCATCAATCTACTTTTACTCTGTGCTCTTTTAACACATTACTCAAATCTTAATTCTGTCGCGCGTCAGTTGCTATTTATAAATATACACACATAAATTAAATAAGTATTTGACGCCAAATCAACATTTCTTGACACTTTTTTAGATGTCAAACAAATGAGTTTTATGTTTTTTTTACGAGGTATTAATCATCTTATTAAGCGGCAATTAATTTGTTTTCTTAATGTGAGAAAATATACAAGAAAATCGTTTATGAAATTTGACATTGTTCAAAGTTTCAAAGAACACTTTGTTATCTCAATAAATTAATCACATAGGCTCAAAGATAATGATTTATTCGAAATCAAGTAGACCAAATCGCATTTTGAGCATATTAAAATTTTAGCGAGAAATTGTTCATTTCAGTGTATAATCTCAATAATCTGTCTAAATTAAATAAACATCTAAAGAGCTAATTATGGCAATACGCTGTGAAATCATCGGCAATCGGCCTGATACTAAAATAACTAAAAATAATCATCATTAAGTAAACCAATCTGCCAACGTTGCGCTTAAATTAAAGCCAAATGGCAAATTATGGGCAGGGGCAGGGGCAGAGGGAACGTGGGCGGTTCGATTACAGAGGCTTGAGAACCAAACTTGTTAACGAGTGCTAAAAATTTGTTTATACCTACTTTTTTTAATGTAAACAGCCTGATAACGATAACGATCTTGCTAGCCAGAATTTATATTATGGTGTTTATATTAATTTGCAAATGTGAGGACGATAGAACATTTAAAAAATTATTACGTATCACTGAATAAATCAGGCAGTTACGACTGCAGTTTAGGCTCATTAAATAAACGCCATAAAAAGCGTAATTACATGGAGTTTAAGTGATATTAATATGGGATTGCTCACAACAAAACTTGTTCTGAAATTAGCGAATCAACCCGAAAGGAAACCGGAAGTTTATGTCGAATCAAGCCGTGAGTATATCAATTTTGTATATCAATTTTGAATATTTAAATTCTTTGTTTTTTATAAAAACCACATTTCTGTACATGAAATAATTAATTTCCATTTTAATGGCTTAGCTGTCTTAGTGTTGTCAGATTAGCTAAAACTAGCATGTTTAAAAATGAAATAGTTTTAAAATTTGCAGAAAGCTTTTAGTCATAAATCCATTTTTTTCGATGAGAATAAAACTAAAAAAATAAGCCAGACAACAGCTAATTTATTCCTAAGAATTTCCATAGTTTTCCTTAACATCATAATTTTATAAAACTCCAAAAATTATTGTATTTTTATTTTTTATTACATTTTATATAATTGTTCTCGTATATAATACACAGAATTTATTCTAGTAGCATATTCTTTGAATAAATGCATTCATGGCTTTAAGGAAGTATTTTATTACTATTACTGTTTTATTGATTGAGTTTGATGTGTTTCATGACTAAAAGTTATCGAAGCTTGCTATTATTTAAGTTATAAAAGATTTCGATATTAGACAGCATGCGGCATCCAAAATCCATTTATTATTAGTGATAACTCAAGATCCCAATATTTATTAACGTTAAAAACATAATTATTTAAATTAAATTTATTTAATTTGTAAATATTTTGAATTAAAAACTAATAAACCTAATGAATTTGTTTCTTGCATTTGGATGTAGCTTGTTCTCTCGGCTTATTCTTATTTATTTTTATCTTTTTTTAAGCTTTTTCCTTAGATTCTGGCATCTCTGTCTGTCTATAATACTACATACAATCGCATCGTTTCTCTGTAGATTTGATAAGTCATGCGCTGGCTTGGCCGCTTTTTTCTCGCTTTTTTCTCGCTTTTCCTTGTTTTCGTTTTCGCTATCGAACCGGTCAAATGGCAAAATGAGAAGAGACGACGAAATTAGCAGCAACAAAGAACGGCGAAACATAACAATGGCGTCTGCATAACACCAAAAACTACACATACATATATACACAACTATGTACATATGTATGTACGTATGTAAATATGTATTTATGCCTCTGTATAAAACTTACATCACGCACGTTTACATTCACTACAGCAGCTAAACAACAACAAAAACAATGCAATTTGGCAGCTGCTGTTGCCAGTGTTGCCAAATTCGCTTCTTTCCCTGTCAAATCTGGCGGTTTTTTTAAATTGTGAAACTGCTCTGGAAGCGGCAATTCTGCCTTTTTTTAAAAGTGACATTTTTTTGCGCCTTTTCTTAAATTACACAACATTCTTGCAAACATAAGAAACATTTTTAGATCTGTCATTATTATTTATTTTATAAAATACGAAAGAAATGATCTAACATGTGAACAACTTTCGAGATTTATGCGATTGTAATCTCAATTGTCATAAAAGATAAGTTCGCTTTTTTGTCTTATTTTTCCTTGAAACAAATTGACAACACTGACGTTGACGGAACAGCGCTTTAACATGTTGCTGTTGTGTTGCTGCTGTTATTGTTATTGTCACTGTTACAAGTTTTGAAATTTGATTTCTTTCAAATTTGCTTTTGTTTGTTATTCGGCTTCCCTCTTCACCTTCTCCTGCTCTTCTACCAGCGAGTGCTTTTTTTAGGTGAAATGATTTTTTGTGTGAAGAAAACGCCCGGCCCAAATTGATCGTTTGATCGTTTGATTGTTGCTGCTGCTGCTGCTGCTGCTGCTGCTGCTACTGTTACTGTTACTGTTACTGCAGCTGTTGTTGTTGCGAGTCTTATGAATGAATGGCGCGATTAAAAATACAAAAGGCGTGACGCGACGTACAACAACAGTTAGGGCAATAACAGGAACGGCAAGGGAAGGGGAACGGCAACGAAACTAGTTTTGTGGCTTTGGCTTTGAAAATAAAAAAAATAGATAACGCATAATGTGGGCGAGAGAAAAAGAAACGAACTTGGGCTTAGGCTTGATAAACTCAGCTTAACAGCTCTGTTAACAACAGCAACAACAACAGCTCTGCACACACACACGCATGTAACACGAACACACACACACACGTTAACGCTCACGCACACATGGGCGCATTGCAGACAGCTGATTTTTGGACAGCAAGTAAAAGAGGCAAAAATGCTTTCTGCTTGGAAGAATTGGTTTATTTAGGTAACACGCACACACGCAAATAACTGCAAACAAACACACACATACACATATTCGTATAGGCCTCGCACTTTCAATGCGAGTGTGTGTGTGTGTGTGTGTTGTGTGCTGTGCATGTGTGCGTGTGTGTGTCGAATTACACTTGTTATTGTTGTTGCTCTGATTGGCAATTTGCCGTTTGCATTCAAAACAACATTTATTGCTGGCATTTGTTGTTATTTGCTTGCTACACACCTTGCACTCGCACTGCTGTTTGTTTATTGCACTTTTCTGTGTTATTTTTGCGAAAATCGCATTGTTAGTTTACAATTTGTTGTTGGCTTTGCGATTGGCACGCGCGAATCCGACCGCACGCTTCGAACTTTCTTAACAGACTGATTGCATGCACGCCAGCGAGCATCGAACAAGTCCGGCGAGTGGACAGGTTTGAGTTCGAGCTGTTAGTTTACAGCAGAGTTTGGTATTTTACTCAAGGTATTTTTTAGCGCTAGGCTACAAAATCCAGAAAACATTTTAAATAGTACTGTAATCAGTTTTAAAATAATAACAAATAAATTAATAAGCTACATTATTTATTATGTACACTTATATTATTATTGAAATTGTCAATTAAAATTTAAATCAGCTTCAAATACCAGCTGCGTTTCGGCTTTACAGCGCTGTTGACGCGCTGTTAATTCTGTTTGCCATTCACACAGAATTCAGCATTTTTCCACTTATCTTCTTTTCATGTATTTAAACATTTAAAATAAACCCGCGAAACTCACAATTTCATAATAAATAGAAAACCTGCCGCAATTTAGCAACTAGTGTTGCCACTGCACGCGAAGCCACACACAAAACCATCAGCAATTACAACATCCATCAAACGGCCTTCAATTCCTGCGTGTCTAATTGAACTTAATAACAGAAGCTGCCTGCTGATAACAGCCCGCAGTTTCAGCAGCCTGCAACTTTGTGCCCAACTCCATCCATTTGATGTATTATTAGTCCACACTTCCCTCGGACCTGCACATTCTCTTCCCCTGCGCCTGCCACACAAACCATCCATCAATCAATCAATCAATCGCTCAGCAGAGTTTTGCAACTTAACATTTCAATCGCATGCAAATTTCCACACTGCACTGTGGGCTGGATCGCAAAAAATCAGCATAAATTTGCATAGGTTACAGACTTGAATCAGGCTATAATTAAGTACTGCCGATGGGGTAGAATCGATAGGACTACGCCTACATTTCACCTTTTTAAATTCAAGCAGTACTGCAATTGAATCGATTTTGGATATTTTATTTATTTTGGGTTTGATGCAGATTTTACTTTAAATTCTTTAAAAGGTTTATTATTTTGGTAATAAATTTTAACAAAACAAGTTAATTGTGTCTCATTAAAATTAATTATGTAAATTTTTTTATTTCAAACCAGAGATTATTTGTGAAACTCTTAAGCTTTTTTTTGCAAAAATTAAAAAAAAAATATATATTTTTATTATTACATACATAATAAATGTTAAATGGGGTAATATTTTATCGATTTCAATTTTTAAATAAAAACACAGACACATTTTTTTTAATTTATAACAACAGCAATATATATTTTTGAACATCAAGGACTATGCAAATATTTTTTATAATTGGTTTTAATGAGAATTTAATTAATATTACAAATATTATCATTTAAGGTATTTAAAGCAAAAACTGCATGATTATCGATACCATCGGGATCCAAGGCCAAAATATCGAAATTATAGGTTTATAGTTAAGTATAGTTTTGCTTGCATACAATGTATTTGATTTTATGACTGTATTTTTGTGAATCAGCCCACAGTGCCATGGAGTGCTGATATACCGAATAGCGACTGGTTCTCTGGCTCTGCGGCTCTCTGCCGGATTCTGCTTGGCAAATGTTGGCGATCCGAAGTGCCATGGAAACTGGGCACTAAATGAAACTGATATGGGTTTTTAATGGGACCAGCTGGACAGGTGCAGAGTGGCTTTTTGCAACATTATTTCTTTTATGACACTAGTCTCTAGTCGCTTGTTGGATGTGGCATCGACTGTCGCCTCCATATTGTAGTATCTGCCTCAGAGCTCAGCCTAATGCCAATAACAATTGTTTTCAATTGCACAATAATTACCCGACGCTAAGCGCCAGAAGGTTCCAAGCATTCCCAGTTCCAAAATATCCGGAAATTCAATTAAAGTCCCTGGAATATTTAGACACCTGCGGGCAATTAATAACGCCAACGACTGGAGCATAAAGCACGAACTTTGTATACCCTACAACGGTTGTTATGGAGACTTAAACCCGGCAATCAATTGAAACAAATTCATATTTAGTTATTAATTTTATTATAAGTGTTAACATATTTTTAAATGCATAATTCAATTATTAATTTATTGAATATATTTAATTTCATATTTACCTTTTAATTTTATTACAAATGTAAACATATTAAATACGTTATTACTAAAAATTATTGCCTTTTAAACGATAACTGGCACTCTAATAAACCTAAATTAAAAATGCAGAAAAGGTCTATTCTTAAACTGTTTAGTAATTCCTATTAAAATCCGTAATAAAATTGCTATACTTTTATTATATATAGATACAAATTTTGTGTTCTATCTTTTATTTGCCGACTTTAACCAATCAGATTCGGAAGTGAAATAACGACAATATTTAACTTTTAAACCTTGAACCGAACCGAATAAATTGCTAACATTTTCTATTCTATTCCTTTTGAACTAAACGTTTTATTTTGGATACGTTAATTAGAAACCAATATTAAAGACATTCATTATAACTATTTGTATAAATATTATAAAAAGAAGTTTGAACTCATTTATAATTTTTCAAATGTAATTTGACCTTTTAATAATTTAATCAAATATTATCCAGGCTAACCAGAACCGCGACCAAGAACAAATGTTATAGATGCCAAACAATAAATCTTTGAAGTAAAATTATTTATAAAACTGGGGTCATTATATCATTTTAGGGATTGAAGGCGGGAATGGTATAGTAATTACAGTCGGGCGCGTCCCACTGATCGGTTTCGCCCTTGCTGGTTTATTTCGATTTTCTGGTTTATTTTTAATGTTCTCAGAGGTATGCCATGAAATGCAATTATTTATTTTCTTACTGTGTACCTTAACATATTTGATATCAAAGTAAACATACCCGCTTGAGCAGTTCCAAAATAAAAACCTGTAAAAGAAAATTTAAACTTGCAGTATCTTGAACATCTGTGAGTATGAGTGTATGAGTGTATGAGTGTTTGAGTGTTTGAGTATGGATGGATGTGAGTGTGCGTGAACGTGGGGCATATTAAAGTGAGACCAACAGCAGTTTATTTTTAGATGTCCTGCCTCGGAGTAGGCAACAGTTTTATGTGCAACAGTGGCTGCCAACAATATACACCCAACAAATGTCCATTCCGCAGGAGGCGAGAGCAAGCTGGAGCGGAAATTAAATTTCATTTATTATTTTGAAATCCCAGCATACCATAACAGAGCTTAGGGCCTATACGGAATACTTCGAAAGAGCTTTTGCGGCTACAATAATAATTTTAAGCGGGAGAATTTGTTTTCATTAGATTGTTTATGGTATTTGGTGAACAATTTATTAGATTTTGTTTATGTAACGCATGCAATATTGTTTCGTTAATACCTCCTGTATTTACTAACCCATTTCAATGCGCTTTTCAGGATAGTTAAATACAATAGAATTAACACAATGGGTATAATAAAATTAATTATTATTATTAATGTTGTTTCGGCCTTTTTACCTATTTTTATAATTTATTACTACAATTTTCATACCCTGTACACATTTGAAACGGGTAAAAACATGGTTAATAACAGGCGTGGCATAAGCCAGATTAAGGATAGGTAAAATATTATTATATTTATCAGAACCAAGCAACCTAATTTTTGGAATTTATGAATAAATTTAAATTCATGTAAGTTTAATTGCCGGTCAAAATTTTGGTTTTTTCCTTTTACTTTTTCTTGATGGAGAAGTTCAATAGTACAAATCATTGCTGAAAGCATCCACCCCTAAAAACTAAAGATAATGGCGCTTACTAACACTAAAGATAAAATCGATACGTCGACGCCCGATGAATCTATGAAAAGTACCACCAAATTGGATGAAATTGAGAGCTATCATGAAATCTTTCAAACGTATACAACGAATTTTCCAGAGAACGATTTGGATCGATCCAGTAACACCACACTCAAAAGTGAGCTTGCAACTAATGAGGGGGAGGACAATGAGGATCTACGCACAAAGATACACCCTATACGTTTCAGCCAAACCGACGAAGAGAAGGAAAACCGTATAAGAGTTACATTATCATCAAAGCCATACACAGAATCAATGACTCAAACGAGCGCAAATTATCTGCAAGAAACTTTAAAAGTTCCATTGTAAGTGCTTTTCAAGTTCATTAAATAATCATTTTTTAATACATTCACTTACCTTGAGAATATTTTAACGTAGAGCAAACTCCAAATTTTCTCTAGTTCAATTACATTTGACAGCCTCTGCATTTTTATTACCATTTTTTATAGCGCTTCCTTCAGAATTGCTTCGGGACAAATGCCGAACGAGAAAAAACGCTCTTCCGAATTTCGTCCTGGAAATGCCAATCACTGTCCATGTAAGTTAAAGAATGCCAATTAACTTTTGATTTAAATAATATTGTTATTGGATATAGTATAGCTTGCAGCACTTTTATCAGTTCCACTCTAGTTAGTAAGTTAGTTAATATCTATCAAAGCACTATTTGACTAATTTCTTTTTATTCTGAAAAAGTACAAATGGGTCTATTTAGTAAGTACGGTAGACTTCACAAAATATATACATACTCTTGATCAGGACGACTAGCTGAGACCATATCGAGCCCTTCCCGCGAAAAAGACGTAACCAACATTTTTTCGATTTTCGGTTTTTGATGCAATTATGTTCATAATCACCCAACTCATCTACACAAAAAATTTCATAATTTTATCTTGCGTATTTACTGAGATATCAGCCTGTCAATTATATCGCAAGCGCCAGATTTGCTGCGAATTTCAGACGCGTTCTCGCGAAAAAAACGTTCTCCTGTAAAATTTGCTTTTGTTGGTTACGTTTTTTTCGCGGGAAGGGCTCGATATAGCAATGTCCGTCGGTTTGTCGTGCTGTTCGTCTGTCCGTCCGCAGGAACACCTAGATCTCACAAACTATAGTGCTTAAAGCACAATTTTTGGACAAAGTTTGTTTTGATACCTCCCTCACTGCCCTGTAAAGAACCACAACACTGATAATTTTAAGGCTACAGACTTGTAAAATACGTAAACTACGTAAAACATGAGATTCTTTATCGATGCTGTGAATTGTTTTGCGATCGGATCAGAAATAGGAACAGGAATAGGATTGGATAAAAAACACCGAAGATATGTTACATATAATTCGCTAGACTGTGCAGTGGGTTTGATTGAATTTCTTTGCAGTGGCTATTTAAACACGGTCTAAGTTTCGTCCGACTGATCGGCTCATTCCTTTCAGGTTAAAGCTTCTACTTTTCCTTATTCACAAATTAATTAAAAAGTTTGCACATTATTAAGATGGAAATTTGATTGAAGTTTTGTTATGAAACAATCTAACTATTATTTTTTTTTTTGACGATTGGTAGTACTATTTATAATATAATTAGTTTTTGTTATTTGATTGTCATTTACTGTACAATTATTATCATTATAATTATTAGTTTACTCATTTTAAATATATTCAATAATGAATATTGCTTCCCAGTGCAATACCAAAACGTGAACATTCAACATCATTCAAATGTGAGCTGTGCGCAAGAGTCTGAGAATGGATATAGCTATTATAGTGGTCCGTCCGTCCAGTCTGCGTCTGCACAGGGATTGCCCATGGTGTTCCAGTCGCAGGAGGACGCGGAGGCCTACTTTAGCTACATCCAGCATCAAGCTCAACCTCAAGCGCAATGCCAACCAGGCATGAATGACTACGGAAGGTTCTCATCGGGGTCCTATGTATGGTCGAAATCAGACAATGCGAGTAGCGAGCAGTCTACAGAACGCGAATGTGAGTGCCCAACCAGCTCCAATGAATCCAGTTACTGCTCACAGAACGAAACGAATCAAGCAGGTATAGACGAAGCACAGGGTTGCACTGTGGAACACTCGACACGCCTGGAGATGCCCCCCAACTCCACTGTGCCACAGTGCCAGGTGGGATGCTGCCTGCACCATCCGAAGTCAAAATTCTGCTTTACAACCAAATCGAATCCGAGCCCAGCCAACTATGAGCAGTACGAGCCGCCCAGAGAAGATGTCACATATTGTGCTTCAGCTCCACCATCAGCTCCATCGCCCTATCCCGCCTGCTATTTAACAGGAGCTCAGGGATGCGGTTCCTGTCCTTACGAGCTACCTTCCCCACCCTGTTGTTGCTATCCTACATCCAACTGCTACTGCCCCCCGATGCCCACGTGCTGCAGACGTGTGCCATTCTACTCACCAACTACCAATTGCTCCGCCGGAATGCCCTGCTGCCCTCCTTACACTCCCTGCTGTGCTCCTCCCGCTCCACCTCCCAGAGCTTGCTCAGATTGCAGTTCGGGCCACTGCCTGGACATTGATAACTTTGTGCAAATGATACGCGCAAATAACCCATTCTGCCTGCCCAACTGTTTGACGGCTCCGTCACCACCTTGTCTTGGCATGTGCTCCCCGCATACCCTCAACGCCCCTCAAGCCACAACTCCACCCGTCTCCCCCTACGTCAACGCCAAGTTGCAGAGCCAAACGGTTTACACCACCGACTATCGACCACTTGACTATCCTGGCAACAGCTTCTCCCACTATCCCAAATGCGAATCCTGCGGAGGTCCTGGCACCTGTGGCAGTTGCAGGAGTTGCGCAGGAGGTCAGCTCGACGGCGTCTGCCTGCCCCCAATCTGGTAAGTACACCCCGACTACATGCACCTTATTAATAGAATTCCTCCTCAGTTCTGGCTACAGTCAAGTTCCCATTGGCAGTGGCATGTTGCCGCCGTCTTGTTACCCCTGTGAGACGTCCCCCTCGAGCTACTCTCACGCCATGTCTGCCCCCAGCTGTCCCATGTCCTTCCCGATGGCAACTTCCTCCGCCAACTACACCACCTGTCCCACCACCTGCACGCCCTCAAACAGCTTTCAGATCGGAGCCAACTGCGTGTCCATTCCGCTTTCGAGTCTCTCCTCGAATGCAACAAGCTGCAATCTAAGCCAAGCGAACTGCAGTTGTGTAACGGATCTAGAATCGCACGCCTGAGCGCGTTTGCCAGTTTTCATGTTTGGAATACGATATCAATAGATATAATAAAATAGCATGAAAATAATTTAAATGAATATTGTATAAAACTGGGACACTATAGCTCACCCCCAATTGAACCTTTAAACCTTACGGTATTTGCATCGGTGTTGTTAATTATCCCGATTATTGAGATAAGAACTCCCTCAGGATTCTCACAGGTCTTTTAATGGGACACTGCAAGTTAAAGGGAGAAGGAAAACGATGACAGTTGTAGGTTTTGCAACGCGAAGTTGGAAACATCAACGCATATTCTAACAAATCGCTGTGCGATAGCACAGGTTTATAATGTCAGAAAGGGAGACAGGAGTCCATAGTCCGATAAAGATACTCGACTTTATTCGGGATATTGGACTAATGGACGTGCTCTAAGTTCAGCAGGAAGTACAACAGATCTTTTAGGTTGCAGTACGCTAGTCTCCCCATAATAATATTTATTAGCCTAATTTTCGAGTCGGACGTATAATAAGCCAGTGATTTATTTATTTATTTATTTATTTAATGTCAACTAAATACAGTCGACAGTGTAAAAGTTACAAAAAAATGTCCAATTTAATTGGAGTGCTATTTCTATATATAAGTATAGAAGTATTGCCACTTAAAGGCTCTTGTTTGATGAGGTTCACTTTGCCTGAGTGTGTTCCGCAATCAAATCCATTGAAATGTCACCCAGGAGTAGGTAACTCCACATATGATTCCAACCCGACACACACGCAGTTTATAACCTTGTAAGGACGATTGGCAAATCAAATGCAAAATAATTCAATAGATTCATGAAAATATATGCTGATTTCACAGGAAGTTTCGTGAATCCTTATCCCATCCCACTCCCAACGAACTATGCAAAGCAAATATGTATAACACCGTATTCATATCAAATGAAATAAGAGGCTCTCTTCATTCCCTTTGTCACACCTTGATTTATGACCTAGTTTAATGGAAGCGCATATGCATATTAGATGCAAATGTTAGGACACTGAGGTGAGATTTTAGTCAGCTAAAAAAGTGCTTCAGCATCTCCTAGTTTGCGGTATTGTGCTGGGGTTAAGTATTCAAAGTTATATAGCGTTTTACTCGCATATATCGACCTATCAGATTATCATTTCATTTCACTATAATTCTTATTATACAGATCCTATTAACTTAATTTGTTCAAACAGTTTTGAAACCTTAGAGAATAATATTAATTAAGCTACAATTAACTGTTTACTCTAGTACAGGCTTTAGAAAAACTGTTTGGATATCCTTTAATAAAGTTGGGTTTTCCTCAATATCCTAAGCTATTTGTGATAATGATTAAGAAAATTTGAAAATAGAACGGCATAGCTTTCCCATATTCATTCGCCCTATTAACTAGGCCTAAGTGTGTAATATTGTATAAAAATTTAGTGATCTGAATGGATATTACATGAATATATAGAAAGTCTCTGTACATAATTCAGTAACAAGTTAATATTGATTTAGCTCGGATCTTAATAAAACACTGTGAGTTTTTGAAAAAAATGTTTATTACAAAATATTGCATTGACAATTAATTTGATTTGTTTAATTGTTGTTCCGTGGTTCAATTCTCAATTAAAATAATTACAATTTATAAAATTATTGTTACATTTACTATTGATGAGATGAGACTGGAGAAACGTGGCACAACGCAACCAAAACAAGCAAGAAATGATTTCGATTTCAAATGCAAACAAATTTGAAATTTCCAACGAGCATTTCATCTATTTAAGCAAACTACTTAAGTAGGAAAATATTCGCACATCTATAAAAAATAAAGAAAATCCCGAAGACTGACAAATTGAAATGTATTTATGGATAAGCTTGCTTTGATTAGTTTTGGTTTAGCGGCCACTTTCTTCATATGCGTATTGTGATTGGGGGAGAAAGGAATAACTATAAAATAGTTTTGTTTTGATTTTCAGTTTACAATTGCATTTAACTATGTTTTATTGCTATATACGGATATTTAGTTAGAGCATTTAACTATTTCGTTTTGCGTTTACTTTGTGGTTTACATTTGTGTGACATGTTCTAAAACTGCCTCGAGTTCTAGAAGTTCAAGCTGTTTACTTTAACTCTGTTTGTGTACCATAGTTGATTTTGTTAATAGAAGTTACATTTAACTTTGATTTTTATTCTTTACTTTCTTGCTTTATGTTTGCTCTGGTGGGGCTGGAAGTTTTACAGTTTTACAGTTTACAGTTTAGAGTTAACATACACATGTAGACAGAGTATATTTATAGAGATATATCTGATATATAGCGACAAAATAAAAACGTTTTAAATCCTGTTACAGGATTTGCTTCAGCTATTAAGTAAAAATTACAATAAAACAAATTATACACGCTACAATAATTAGAATATTTTAAAATAGACAAATATTAAATACAATTCAATTTCGACGAATAGAATACAGATTACACAAGCATGCTCTCGTTGAGATAGAAATAATAAATTGGATTTATGTAGTTTCGTTCGTGTTCTTGTAGTAATTGTTTATGTTTTTATATGCAACAAATTGCATCACTGGAATAGTTCAAGCCACGCCCTGCCACAAGGGGGCGGCCTCTGTATAATCGAGTGGTCTTTTCTTGTATAGTTATTCATATATGCTATATATACTATATGTAGATATACTCGGTAATAGATCGGTATATAAGTAGACATGTGTGAAATTGCACTAATAACTAAATGCTACAACATTTAAAAATGGATTCCTTCATAAATTTAAGTAGAAAATTCTAGCAGCTCTCATTCAAACCCCTTTGGGTTTTGGCATTTTTTATGTGTAATAAAAATATTCTCAATCATTTGCTGCCTTCGCCTCGATAGTTTTACTTGAACTAATTGTAAGAGTTTGATTTCGCAATTGTTTCTCCTTCACTTTACTGATTTGTTTTTGTTTTCGTATTTGTATTTTTTGTTTGTTTAATATTAAAGTTAAATAAATTTCTTAGTCTTTTCATTTTCCATGTGTGCTTTAGTTACTATACTTAATGCAGTATATGTACTTTAATATAGCAAAAGAATTTATATATCTTAATAAACTCCAGCCAAAGCAACAAAACCAACAGCAACAATTGTTAGTTATAGTATCAAAAATTTGGCTCGAAAAGAAATTCGTTTCTTTTGTTCCTTTCATTCTTCTTTTTGTTCGCATGCTTGCTTTGTGTTGTTCTGGCTGGGAGTTCATATTGGTTTAGGCACATGTTTTCATAGCTTACACATAGAGCACTTAACACTAGGCATAGATATTACTAATACTAATCATTAGAAAACTCTCCTGCGCCTCTTGTCAATGCTCTCCCCGCAGCAGCTCCATTAGCAAGTTGAAATCGGCGCCATCCCGCGTCTTGATCGTCAGCATCTCCTTGCCCAACTGCAAATCGAGTTAAATTTTGTATTATTTTAGCATTACGAATGTTTATATAGGCCCCAAACTCCCACTCACCTGACACGTGCGCTGAAGATCGGGTATGCGTAGCAGCAACTCTCCGAACTTGGACGGCGTATCCGGATAATGGGCCAGCGTGTACGCCTGCAGACCCTGCAGTGCCTTCTCCTGGCACTCCCGCACCTTGACCGCCTCGTGCAGCTCCGTGGTGTCTATATAAAGGAACATTTATCAATATTCCGGAAACATCCTATTCAGTTCGCTACTCACCCGATTGCAGCAGCACGATTACCTTCATGGCAACGTATTCGTAGCGATCCACGCGTAGTCGTCTCAGATGATCCGTCAAATTCAGCATGCGCTCAATACAGGCCTGAAGCATGAACAACAATTAAGGATCATTTAAATTTATTAAAAATAATAGCGTGAATGTTTGACATAATAATACTAAATCAACTAGGACACCCACAGAAACCTTTCCTAACATTTGTCCGACAATTATTGACTTTGATAGTATCAAGAGCCTATCTATCTGAATCACATTCCAAAATATCCTGATTCTTAGTAGTTAGCAATAAAGTATTATTCTACCTAATTTGGCAAATAAGAGATACATATTTCTGATAATCATTTCCTATACTTATATTTCTAAACGAAAGAAGGAGATATTTATAATTAAAAGCTGCATCTTTTCCCAATATTGTTTATTTGCTTTATAAAAATATGTAATTTTTGAACAAGATTAAAAAACATGTACAGATTTGGGATCCGGTGCTTACAAAATACACGAAAGGGTATGCTACTGTAGGTTTCGTCCGATTGTAGCCTTCTGGCCATTTGAACTACTCCGTACCAATCAGTCAGTATATTATAGGTGGACAACAAAGTGAGAATTTCCTTCTAGTTGTAATAGTTCTACTATGTATGGTACTAAGTATTTCCCTTTAAATGCATATTTTCACATCGTAATTGCTACCAGTGAACAGTTTTAATGTAGTCAAAAGTTTCTGAATTGCACCTGTAATCCGTTGGTTTTAGCTTGGGCCAATGTGATCTTTCTACCCTGTGACATTTTGATCTCGCCGGGCGTATCGATGGAACGAAAGCAGCAGGAGAAGAGCAACAGTTCGCACCAGGAGTTGATGAGCAGGCAGATCTGATCGTCAATCTGAGGAAAGCGAAAACAATTTGCAATTAGCATTCAGTTAGTTGGCCATAAACAATTCAAATACGCACCGAAATATTCTTGAAAAGCGGCAGACTCTTGCACCACTTGACGATCTTGTAGAGACGGTGATCGGCCACGTTGCAGAGATGGGCGATTAGATCCGGATTCGCGTTCTCCCCGTTGGATGACAGACCAGCACTGGCCAGCAGTGGATTGGTCATTTGTTGTGCGTTTGCCGTGTGGTGTCCACCTGCCCCACCCCCATTCCCTGCACCACTTGCGGCGGCGCCGCCACCGGCAAAGGAGGAGAGCGGTTGATTAATGCGTGCCAGCTCCGCATCGGTGTACTGCCAAAGATGTTCAACATCCATGATTTCCTGCGGAGAGACAACAAGCGGATTAGATAGAATTTCATATGATTAGTCAATATTTCAAATAATCGTAACACCGTTTGACCTTTTTTGAAAACCCCCAACTGTCACCTTTAATATAAGGTGTAAATGAGGAACTTATCCACAGACGCGGCGTTATCTTACGAAGAAAATACGAATAAGTTTCGAGCCGATGTGTATAAATCTTCAGAAATTGTAGTAGATATGTATATGTATGTATATCTATAGTTTATATATCTTATTCGCCTTAGAAAATTAAAAATTCATGAAACCGATATACTATTTCTCGTAATTTTAATTTTAGACCTGCTGTCCCGAAGGCTACAGTCGAACGTAACCGACAGTTAAGAGATACTGTACTTTGCATTTCTATAATACACACAGTCGAGCAAATTGTATATTGCATATCTCCGTTGTTTCTTATCTGATCGTGATACAATTCGCACCATCGATGGAGAATGACGCGGACTATGTACAATCTATAAGGCTGCTGTGCTTTTTTGTGGCTTGTCAAGAACAAGATAGGAAAGGAAGGAAGGAAAAAAAGGAAGGAACAAAATTTGGACGGGGCAGATCAGTCGGACGGGCCCGACTGTAGAATACCCTGTGCCTCTTATTTTAAATACAATTTTATAAAACTGTCGCACTAAGCGTATCAGCAGTACTTCTTTTTCCCTTTTTACGTGCGTCAGCTGCGCTGCTGGGCTGCGCTGCCAAATGCGTAGCGTATATCTACTTTGTTTATTAACCGATATCAATGCGCTTTTCAAGATAGTTAAATTTAATAGAAGAGAGTATATATAGCAAGTAACAACATTCTATGTTTAATATTATGCTTGTTTTTAAACTTTTAAGTTCAAGTATTTGGTAGCTTATATCTCCTGTGTTTATTAACCGATTTTAATCTGCTTTTCAGGATAGTTAAATATAAATAGAAGAGAGTATATGTTCCAAATAACAACATTCTATGTTTAATATTACTTGTTATTTATCTTGTTATGTTAAAAAACAAGAGGTTGTGTGAGTTTTATTGATTTTTGGACGTTAAGGGGGCGTGGCATCCAATTTTCGAAACAAACTTGATCTGCGTAAGATAATTACCTACCAATAGCAACCAAAACGGCAGCTCTAGCTTTTGTGGTTGCTGAGATCGACGCGTTCATCCAAACAGACGGCCAGACACACAGACAGACGGACAGACAGACAGGGCTAAATCGACTCAGCTCGTCTCCCTGATCAAGAATATATGGTTTGTGGGGTGTGCCACGCCTCCTTCTGCCTGTTACATACATTCCCACAAAGTTAATAACCCTGTTTTTCAATTTTTCAAATGGGCACAGGGTATAAAAAGGAAAAATAAGGAAGGAAGGAACATGAAGAAAGGAAAAACAAAAATCTAAAATCAACTTGATCAGGATACAGGATTAATAAATTTCATTTAGTTGGCGAAAATAAGATGTTCAAAAGGAAAGACAGACGGACAGTGGGGCCTAAAGCTCCTACTTTTGTCTGTTAAAGCCCAATTCCTGTTTAAAATAACCCCTTTGTATTGTAAGGTACAGGGTTCCCCTACAGGGTATCATTGAGCACATCATCTTACCTGCAAGAGGGCTGGAATGCTCGATGGTCTTGACGGCGTTGATGTCTGATGATGATTGGTCGGCTCGGCCTGCTCCGTTTTGATGGATGCGCCCAGACTGGGACTCGACGGCAGCGAATTGGAGCCTCCTCCGTAGCCGTTGAGGGAGGCGTGTTGCAGGCGTTGGAGTTGCGGCTGCTGCTGCTGCTGGTGTTGTTGCTGCTGATGCTGCTGCTGCTGGGTGACAACAGCTGCGGCAGCTGCAGCGGCGGCAGCTGCTTGATCCGGACTCAGCAGGGGACTGAGCATGGAGTTGGGCAGAGTGTAGGAGCACTGATAGGTGGAGCGACCGCCGCGGGTGCGATCCTCCCGTATGGCCTCCAGCTTCATGCCCTTCTGGAGGCACTTCTCGAAGCGGCAGGCGGGGCACTTCTTGCGGGTGGAGATGCTCACCTGGCAGGGACCGCCCCGCACGCAGACGTAGTTCTTACGGTTCTGCACGGTGCGCTTGAAGAATCCCTTGCAGGACTCGCAGGAGAAGATGCCGTAGTGGAAGCCGCTGATCTTGTCCCCGCAAATGGGGCAGGGCGAGTTGATCAGCTGCTGGCGGGAGATGCCGGCCGGAGAGGCGGGCAGCGCTGCGTTGCCATCCAGAGGCGTGGCATCCATAGTGAGATTTTGCGCCTCCTGCAGGGAGCAGGTGGAGGAGGAGGTGGCCTCCACATTCAGCGGCCGGTAGAGCACGCTGTGATGATGCAGTGCACCCGCTGCGCCATTCGACGCGCTGCCTGGAAACAGGGCGGCACCAGCGGGCGGGGCGTGGCGCGCTTGGATGGGCGAGTGGGTGGGGCTGAACTCAGAGCTGTAGCTGTAGCAGCTGCTGTGCGAGGCGTCGCTGTTGTTGCGGCTCAGCGAGGGCGTGTAGGGGGCGTGGCGCGAGGTAAGCGGCGACTGCGAGGGGCTGCTGTGCGTGTAGACGGAATGTATGGCTGAATCGGGGCTCGGGTTGGCGGGGAGCAGCGGCAGGTGGCCGCCACTGTTGGACTTGCTGCGGTCGCAGAGCGAGGCGACCGCACTTGGCTCGTACTTTAGATTGATCGGATCGCTCTGCGTGGGCGCCAGCTTCAGCTTGTTGTTGTACGCCTTAACCGGCAGCTGTTGCTGCTGCTGCTGCAGATGCTGCTGCTGCTGATGTTGCTGCTGGTGGTGTTGCTGCTGCTGCTGCTGCAGCTGCAAGTGTTGCTGCTGTTGCAGCTGCAGTTCGCCTGCTATGTGCTCCAGTTCCGTCTTGATGGGCTGCAGCATTGTGGTGCTGCTGCTGGCCTCGCTCTTGATCACCGTCTCCGTCTCCATCAGCTCCTGCTCCACCATGGCCATGCCGGAGCCTAAGCCCGCTGCCACGCCTCCCGCCGTCTCCGGGTCGCTTAGTTCGCCCTCCCAGGACATGGGCCTGGGTCCGTTCTTGTCCGACGCCCCGCGTCTGCGCACCTTCAGATTCTCAATGTTAGCCAGCTCGCGCTCCGAGTCGGACTCGTCCTCCTCCTCCTCGTCCCTCGCCCGCTGCTCGCCCAGCGGTATTCTCAGGCTGCCGCCGTGATTGTGATTGTGATTGTGATTAATGTAGCTGGATATAACAGGCACCACATGATTGCCGTTCGGCGTCTGCGGCAGCTGCTCGTCGAGTTCCTCGCACTTGATGTTCGTCACGGACACGTTGTGGCGCGTCGTCGTCGTCGTTGTGGTCGTGGACATGTTCACCGGCAGCTGATAGCTTCCGCTGGCGCCCACTCCGAGCGTCCCGTTCCCTCCGGGGGATGCGGTCTGCTCCGTCTTAATGCTCGACATGTTGGGCATCGTTTGCCTTTGATTTGTCTCTGTTCAAAGTCTGCAGGTTTGATTTGTGCGATCGGTGCGATCGGTGCGATCTGTGCATCTGTTGCGATTTGTGTGTTTGCGATTACTTCTACCTAATTTACTTGTGCAACTTGTAGAAATTGGAAAGATGTCGTTGATGCAGTTCCATTGTGTTGTAAATCTGCAAGAGCCAGAGAAATCAAATAGGTTAACTTCACTCATTCACCGATCTTCAATTTAAAATAAATCTACACCCAGAGAAAAATGTAGTGAATTTAAATATTCCATATTTAAATTGAAAATATATGGATATACAACTTAAAAAATTAAACTTAACTTGACATTAATCATATTCAAATAGATTTGAATATGGCCATGTTCAATTCGACTACAGCCATAGTCGATTTGACTGCATTTGGTGGTGTTAGGCATAAGCATCACGACCTTATGTATCTAAACGTCACTGGGTTGTGGGTTGTTAGGTAATACAAAAATTGGACTATCGTAGTTACTTTTACTATGGCATTTTTTCTAAGTGTGTTTATAGAAATTTGATCGCATGCAAAAACTAACTACATACCGCAAACAACCGCAACTACCTCATGGATCTCAAACACTATAAGCACGATAGTAGCTACAATAATGAAGCTACAGGCTTTCAATTTGGCATGTAGTCTATGGCATTCTTCACCTATGCTGTAAATGTCATTACGATCGGATAGGAAACAGCGAAGATATGCTACATTCAATTTGGGGCACTAAGCAGTAGGGCCGGCTGGTGTGCCTTTAATTGTGTTTGTAATACACAAAAGGGTCTCCTACTGCCGGTTACGTCCTGCTGTAGCCTTCCGTCGACTGATCTGCCCCGTCCATATTTTTAGGTACTCCAGGGTCTAATAATTATTTTAACACAAATTACAGTAGAATCCGGTTATAGCGACATTCAAGGGACCGACAATTTTACGTCGTTATATCCGGAAGACAAAATCCATGATTTTGTTTCTTTTTCGTATTGAAAAAACACAAAATCCATGATTTTGTTTGCTTCTTTTAGCATTGTTAAAGAAATCAAATTTTCCTCTTTAAAGTTTTTTTTTTTTTGTTCGGCACGTCGCAATATCCGGTTGAATTGTGAAAAATCTCGTCGGTATAAGCGGTTTGACGCTAAAAGCGGAGACGTTCTAAGCGGAGGCCCTTTCATATAAGTTTGTATGGGGACCAACCAAGCCATCTAGTTTTCGTCGCAATAACCGGTCGGACACTATAAGCGGCGTCGTTATAACCGGATTCTACTGTATTTGTTTTGAGAGCTGCCATAGATCGAATCCAGCTCTAGCACAGGGTCTAAAAATTCGATTCAATTCATTCCGATAATTCTGGTTGCCTACTGTTATCTAGGCGATAATTTCAATAGGCATTCGCAGTTCTTTCCCCAATCTTCGCCCCGCCATTAACCATAAGCCAACGACCTTGGCCTCTGCACGTCACCTGAAAGTCGGGAATTGTGGAGACACACACTCACACACACAGACACGCACTCACACACTCACACACATTACAGTGCGTTGAAGAAGAATGTCGCTTGTTATCAGCAGCGAACACGAACAATAGCGCAAAGCAACAAAGCAACAACAAGAGCAACAATGGCAGAAAGTTACAATGAGAACCAACAATAGCGCCGCAGCAAACGAAAAATGTCAACGACCCGAGCACAAGCGGCGAATGAGAGAAAAGAAGACTGAAGAGGAAGAGGGGCGAAGAGAATGTGAAAATATTATAATAAAATTTAAGGTACATTAACCCAAAACGCACGCAGCAACAAAGAGTACATACATACATAGAGATACATCGGGTATATTAAAGGGCGCGGCAAAGGGCATCGATTTATATTGCTAAATTGTAGGGTTGTCCAAAATATAGCAAAATATTTATTTATTTAATGTCAACTGAATACAGTCGACAGTGTAAAAGTTACAAAAAGAATATACATTGTAAAAATTGTTTAAAAATTAATAAGTAGATCTGGGGATGAAAATAAAATGAAATAAAATAGGCCCAGCATGGATGCATGGATGAGGGAAAACCCAGAAAAACCCTATCAGGCCGGAATTAGTGGTTAAGTGGTTAGAATGTGGTACTAATTACGTTGTATTAGAGAATTTAAAATAGAAGATTTAATGGTGGAAATTTGAGATTCTGAATCAAATACTTGATAGTGACGTTTGATTGGTATTTATTTATTTTTTAGGCCGCGATAAATTAAAATCTCGATAAATCGCATGCCCGTGTAATTAAAAAATTAGCACTTTGCCATTCCAATTATTAAGAGTCGACCGTATTGATATCGGGATATTTTTTGTCCAAATATCGAAATACGATTTGGATATTTGAATTCTGAAGCTAGCACAAAGTGAACTTTGTACGATAAAATTATTAAAACTATTGTCGGTTTTGTCGAATATATTTTGTTATTTACATACCAGACCTAAAGTAGTATAAATGTCAATTAGTCAATACAGTTATCAAATAAGATAATAGGACAAATAAATTTTTGTTTAATTGTTGTACATATTTTTGAAAGTTATTTTATTTTTGTGTGCTAATTATCCCTTTTTGTGGGAATTAAAATAAATACATTAATAATATCGAATATATCATTATTTGAAAACGATATATTATTATTATTACTTTGAGATTTTATCAAAACATAAAATATCATCAATACGATATTTTTAAAACTTTCGACAACCCTAGTAAATTGTTAAATGTTTCTCGCTTTTTTAAGAATCGAATGCAATAATTGAAATGCACTTTCCCCCTCTCTTCTATAAAGTTTTTTATATTTAGCCAGTACAACAACCCAGGCGGAGCGGCCAAGACGCCAACCGGCAACTAAGCAGAGAGCGAGCGCACAAGTGAGAGAGACAGCGAGACTGAGAGAGAGTGAGCGCGGAGCAAGCGACGAATCAACGCAGAATGGGCAAAGGACGACCTTCAAATAATGTTGAAATTTGTACGCAAACGACCTTGCATACAACAACAACGCGACGACGACGACGGCGACGGCGACGACGAAGCAATCACGAAGAAGACTCAGCAACTACGACGACGACAAAAACGAAGCTCACACACACACACACACACACACACACACACACACACACACACTCGCAAAGACGCAACACATGCGCTAACAAAAACAACGACGCCGCGTCGTGAGCGAAGAGCGAGACATAAGCAAGAATAGCAGACGAGGGTGTGTGCGAGTGTGTGTGTGTGAGTGCGAAAAGCACAAAAGAAAATAAACAAAAATGAATTTTTTTAATATCAACGGCGTCGCGTCGCTACGTGAGCTGCGCGACAGCAGCGCAGCAGCAGCGCAGCAGAGGCAATCAAGAATAATTCTGCCTGTGTGGGAGAGAGAGCACACTCGGACAGAGACAGAGCGAGCAACAAACGCGGCAGACAAAGATAGCCGGCGAGAGAGTTGGCTGCGAAGAAAGGGGAGGCAAAGTCAAAAAGGCTGGTCGTTTTTCAAGTATTTTTTAGGGAAATATATTCAGGCCATGTAAATGTGATGTTTGGTATTTTTTGATTCGCAATGCATGAGGGAACCGACAAATACACCCAAGCGATTTCTGGTAAAAAGTACACATCGCTCCTTTACCAGAAGAGTGTGATAACTCCAAAAAATGCGTTGCGAAATAAACGCGTTTAAAGTTTTCAAGCGCCGTGTATCTCCATACAAGGTAGAGCGACATATTCTCTTCTCACGCTGTGTGTATTGAAGATAGGATAACAATATTTAGACACAATATAGATTAATATCCAACGAACATTACTGCATCATTAACTCAAAAATCGCGTTTTTTGAGTTATGACACTCTTCTGGTAAAGGAGCGACATGTAGTATAGCTGAATTCGATCTTTGATTTTCAAGAATCGATCTTTTCGATCGATTCACGTCTAAAAATAGGTTTAATCGAATAATCGAAATAAAACCTATAATTTCAATTTGCGGGTAAGAAAAAACTTAAAAATCGACGCATAAAAAATTAACTTAATATTGTTTTAAAAACAAACAAAAACTATAAGGGACGGAACAGATCAGTCGGGTGAAAGACTCTGCACAAATGATGACTAAATTTCTCGTACAAATATCAACTTCGGATATTAGGTTTATGATGCAATAAGTCCAAAATATGAAAAAAAAAAAAATAAAAATAAGGTCAATTTAAAAAAGGCTAAATAAATGGCTGTAATTGAACATTTTACAAGTTATTTCATAGTAAAACATTTCTGGAACTAGTCATGAATTAGTCTTAATTGCAACATTGAACACAATTATTATGAAAAAGGTTAGATAAAAATACATATACCATTTTTCCCGTATAAAGGACATTTCAACAATTTTTCGAAAAAAAAAATCAGTTTTAAAGAGGGCAAATCTGTCCGTAAAAAGGATAAATTGGCAAAACTTATACTAAATGTATATACAGAGTAAGTACGTGTATTTACTTTCTATTTGTACCTATAGTTACATAGATACATTCTATTCTTTACAATTGTTTCAGTTAAACGCCCCCACCTGCTAGTTTTTCATTCAAGGTAGATACCCTGCTTTGGACTTTAACCATATAGGTTCATGTCATGATCTAATAAAGCTTATTAAACACTTAAGTATATGCCTGCGGAAAAAATGCATAGCAATTACATGCTTCTACAGAGATTTAGATACACTCAGCAAAACGGACTATGCATTTGGGGATAGTATCCATTAATATGACATGTAGTCAAAATTACTATGAATCAACCTCTAACTAACTAACAACCGGAGGGGGGTTATTGTACCGCAACCTGAAAGGTCTCATGCTCCCACAGATTCCAATATATTCCCAAATGGAGCTAGAACTCTTTAGAAATATGTATTTGTAAATATTTGATGGCCGATAAGCAAAATGCAATGATGAACCATACACTTCCAAAACAAACCCAAAGTAGTAATTGGGTTTTGGGTATGCAATCCTGATTCTTAGTTTAGGTTTTACTTTTCCCGATTTATATTGTTTGTGTGATATTATCGTATTCTTGTAAAAGTCTTGCTAATTTTAAAATATTTCTTAAAGTGTTGCAGTGTGCAGCTTGAAACGCCGTTTGGAAGTTAATTTTTAACCATGACATAAGTATTACAGGCAACGACAGTAACTGCATTCCAACAGATTTGACAAGCCCCTAAAAGAAAACAACAAAAACATAAGCGAAAACGCAAAATGCAAAATGTAAAATAGAAAATGGCATACCAAAGCCAACTGGCAGCTGAAGGGGCAACGAGTTGAAGTGATGTGAACTGAGCTGAACTGAACTGAAGCGGAGTGGAGTGGAGAGGAGTGGAGGAGGAGTGGAGTTGACCGAGAATCGAGAATCGTCTGAATTTACTGGCATGTGCAACGGGTTTTGGTCTATGTGGCTTGCCCCTGGAGCTACTGTGAGTCTGACTGTTGTCTGAAGCTTATCGATTTTTATCAGATACAAAATGCTTTTGACTTTGACAGGCTGCAGCGAAAAAATTTACAACTTGTAACTGCTGTCAGACGAGAAAAAAGGGGTTGACCTTCAGCGTACTACATTTTTATCATATATTTTTTGAGCAGCGCCCGCAGTTTTTGCTTTTCCTGGAACCGAATAGAGCGCGACTAGAGTGGGGTAAATGCATGTCAATAATATTCATGACATTGACATGCTTTGTGAGCTAAAGTTTCTAGGGGTTGGAGCTCTGTTCGCTGTTTGTCGGGGGATGAATACGTTCCAAGTAGAGCTCTCCAGATACTCTTGGAGCTGTCTGTTTGTGGTGTGTGCCCACTGAATAGGAAGTTCGTTTCAATTATGCGTAACATGAAAGCGTAAAGCGTTTTTCACTCGCTCCTTGGGCCTAGACTGATAGCGAGGGTGTTCTAATTGAGGACCGACCCTTTCTGCCCCTTCAGCGGCGCAATTGTTTTGGGGTTGAAACAATGAATGGGCGACGACTGGTAATAGGAATTAATGCTCGGGGTAAGTTGATAATTTGGTTAGCTTTTTGGGGCAAGGCGTTGAACAAGTTTTTGGGGATTAGGGTTATTTCGGACTCTAGGGAAATACTTCCAATTCGATAGAAATGTGCTAAAAATGTGACAGCAATATTAAACTTTAGTTGAAACTTGATTAAACTCTTGGCATCATTTGGTTGAATTGATAAACATAAATACATACATACATTAGAAAATCCAAACAAGATTTTCCTTACATATCAGTTGGACAAAACAAAGCAGAATCAAACATCAAAGGGATCACAGTCCACAATTTCATTGCTGTCAGTCGTCGACTGCGTTTCAATCATAAGCCCAGCCAGAAGCTTGCATTACTTGCCCAAAAAGCGTCCACTGAGAGAAAGAGGGGCAGGAATGGCAACTGGCTGTCTAATATTTTAACACTTTTCAGACCCAATGGACACTATGTGTATACACACACATACACACCTCCACCAACACCAACACCTTTCGCCAGTTACAAACAAAAAGCAAAAGCCAGGCTTAAGCCTCTACCAGTCTATCAGAGCACAGTGGTCGGGCTTATATGGAAGTATGAGACAAAAATAGTTATAGTGGAAATATCGTTATAAAATGTTTACCAAAAATCTGTAAAAATATTTGAAATGTCATAAAAAAAATTGGCCTTATCGGCCGACTATATCCTATAGCTCCCATAGACACGATCATTGCAAATTTTGATAAATGTCTTATTTTTTGCAAAATAACTCAACTTTAATATTTATGTCAAACTACAAATCTATAAGATTAAAACCTTGAATGCAGTATTTTTATACCCTGTGCGCATTTGAAAAATGGATAAAACAGGGTTAATAACATTGTTTTTAAAAAAACTAAAAACACGAAGATCGGCATTCCGATAAAAAACTTGTGGCGCTGGGAAACTGCTGATTCTTTTTGTATTTTATTCTATTAATATTAACAAGTTATTGTAGTTAATATGATCATAGTCTTCGATAGTCATCACAACCAAAAGTATAAGGGACGGAACAGACATAACACGAAAAACACCCACAAAAGGAGGCTTTAGTTTTTGATTTGTTTTAGAATATATACGACAATATACAATGTGTTAAATATTTTAAATCATAGTTAATATACCAATATCCATTCTAATACAAATTTATTGTAACTTTAAAGTTTAGTATTCTTGTACTATAAATGTCGGCGTTGCTTCAAAACAAAACACAACCCAATGACTTGCATCACATCAAGTCTAACTTTGAGGGATTTTTTACGGTCACACTGCAAAATTACTGTTGTTTCGTTTTTTTTATTTTTGTCGTATGGGGTCGACCACTGTGCAGAGCCAGGGCTATGTCGAAGCCAGGCCAGGCCAGCAACAGCATCAATTGCAAATTGCAATTACATTGCCTGCCAACGGGCCACATTTCAGCTATGTATGTATGTGCTGTGTGTGTGTGTGTGTGTGTGTGTGTGTGTGTGTTGTGCTTTTGATTAATCATCGAAGCGTGCAGCTGTGTGTTTTTGGTATGGCATACACTGAAAGAGAACATTCGTTAAATATACAAATATCAACATATGGGCAAGTCCCAATCAATACCTTTTGAAATTAATCCATTTTTTTTTTCAGTGCAACATTGTACTAGAAATAAAATCATTAAGGATGAAGCAGATCAGACGGACGAAAGGCTACAGTCGAACTTTGTACTCTGTTTTTCAATAGTACACACAGTCGAGCAAATTGTCTGTTGCACATCTTCGTTGTTGTTTATCCGATCGTAATGCAAATTAAAAGTCAGTAGCTTTGTTGTTGCTATACTTTGTTGGATCTGTCCCGACTCTTATTGGATGTTACACATACTTCCGTTTCGTTTGGGAAGCCTGTGTCCCAAAACTCTGTTATACAGTAGAATCCGGTTATAACGACGCCGCTTATAGCGTCCGTCCGGTTATTGCGTCGAAACTCGGTGGCTTGGTTGGTCCCCATACAAACTTATATGAAAGGGCCTCCGCTTAGAACGTCTCCGCTTTTAGCGTCAAACCGCTTATACCGACGAGATTTTTCACAATTCAACAATTCTTGAATGTCGCTATAACCGGATTC
Organism: Hypselothyrea guttata; assembly: GCA_035045125.1. NCBI lineage: Eukaryota > Metazoa > Arthropoda > Insecta > Diptera > Drosophilidae > Hypselothyrea > Hypselothyrea guttata. Next base: position 28,285 of record JAWNNJ010001507.1, read on the forward strand.
TACTGGATATTATTGCTACACAAAAAACTGAATAATTATTACTTATATATAAATTATACAAAATAAATTTAAAATTAGAAGAATTATATAATTATTATTTAAATTGTCGGAATGTAAGGTTTTGAAAACATTCTGGACAAATGCAAACTTCAAGTTCCTGTTGTTCTAATTACCCCGTTCGAAAAGCAACAATTTGCAACTATTTTTCCGCAGTGTGTTGCCTTGGATGGCTGGCACGTCATTAGCATAATGTGCAACAGAAGTTGTTGCCTATGGAAAATGGCAAACAAATTGCAAAACGCAAACAGCAACAACAATGCGAAAGTATTTGCTAAAGCCAACAGGTTAGACAAGCGTTGCCGTAATGCTCTGACAAGAGAGAGAGAGAGAGAGAGAGAGAGAGAGAGAGAGAGACAGAGAGATAAAGAGAGAGCGAGAAAGAAAGAGAGAGAGAGAGAGAGAGAGGAACCTTAGAGACGCAAAGCACAGACTATAGACCAAGTCAGACGTGGATTGAATACCTTCTGGTTGTTCCACAGAATTTCCTATCGCCATATGCAGACAGTGCTATGGTCCGCATGTGTGTTAGATACTCGCACACATATTTATTCAGAAACCAGTAAGGATGGAGCAGATCAGTATGGCGGCAGGTTACAGTCGGGCGTAACCGACAGTAAAAAACCCTGCACTTTGTGTTTCAATAGTACACACACACACATAAACAGCTTCCTTCTATGCCATTCTAGCAAATTGTCTATTGCATATCTTTGTTGTTTTTTTCTTATTTGTTCCTAACTCAATTCCCAGCATCGAAGGAGAACGCCATAAGCTATGTACATTCCAAATAACAAGTCTGTAGCTAGAAAATTGTGGTTAGCGAGAAAAGCGGAAAAGTATAAAAATCGTAAAATAACAAACTTGATCAGCTTACTGCATGGGAGAACCAAAATACCAAAACTAGTATTTAGCTCTTATACAATAGTATGTGAGATCTAGGTATTTATGGGGACAAACGGAGTGACGGTCAGACCAACCTGATCAAGAACCTGTGTATATATTGTCTTTTCCATTTAAACTAACTTAATAGACCCTTTTGTACTTTTTCAAAGTACAGGGTATAAAAAACGTATATGCGAATCAGGGCTGCCAATTTAGCCACTTTGTGGCTAGATCTAGCCACTTTTTGAATGGGTTAGCCACTTTTTTTTCGAAAATGCTATCACCACAAATCTAGCCACTTTTTGGTTTCATTTAGCCACTTTTAGCCATTTCGTTCATTTGCACTTTTGAACACAAATTTCGGTTTGATAATGCTGCATTTAACCAAATTGGGACTAGATTTTACTACTTCACTCGTGTAAGTGCCTTCAAATTGTACGAAGAAAGACCTTTTTTTTTTTTTTTTTTGCTTATTCATCAAATTTTGTCGTATTTCAACTAATAATACTTGAAAAACCCATTTTGCCATTTTTAGCCACTTTTTTCGTCAATTTTAGCCACTTCTGGCCCAAAAAATCTGGCAGCACTGATGCGAATCGACGCAACGTCTGCAGAACTTGATTTTCAACAGGTGCGTCGATCGTTTCTTCTACGTTTGGTTCTCGTCTAGTCGACACTATCGTCGATTTGTAATAGCTTCGAAAAGAAACCGGTACGATTGTAAGCACAGCGCACCACAGTGCATGTTGTGCACTGACAGAAATAAGTTTGGCCAGGTATATGCAGGTTTGAATTGCGAGAATTCGAGAGTAGACATTAGTAAATAATTATCTTCATTTCACATTTAAATTTAATATTTTAATAAAACTATTTTTATTCAACACTTCTTTGATAATATTTTATTAATTGGTTTTGAAACCTTTTAAAGAATAAATAAAAAGTGTTTTAAATTCAAATTGAAAGACATTGTCAATCATATTGTCATTTCTCTCAGTGCAATTTACATAAACTTGAATAACTTCTGAGACGGAGTCCACTAGAAATATTGTCAACGTTGCTATGGTGCAAATTAAAGGTGTCTGCCAGAAGAGTTACTGAGGGGATGTGGGCTGAGGGGGCGTGTCGAGAACCCGTATTTTTGTTGGGGCGTTTGCAAATGTTGCAAGTTGCAAAAGTTGCAGCAAGTCGCGTCTGCATAACAATTACAATTTACCGTACGAAAAAAAGTAAACAGGAAATGTTACGCTTGCGCCGTTTGCATTTTTTATGACTTGATGGGAGAGCATTCGAGTGTACGAGTATGTGGCACTCCCTGAAAAAATGAAACAAAATAACCTACACATTTTTAGAACCTGCAGAAACTGCAAAAACCGTAGAACCTGCAAAATCATGCAACAACTAATGGAGCTGTAATCTATATGTATGTATGTATACGTGGAATGCAGGGGTTAATAACCCGAGGATGCCCAAAACCGGGTATTACGAAAATATATAACGGACGGAGAATAACGTTTAAGCAAAGTTTATCAAGTTTTCCTAAAACATATGGAAAGTACTAGCTCTGGAAAGTTCGGCAGTAGCATAAAAAACCAGATCGGATAGGTAGATAAATATATTTGACAATAAATATTCTGAATAACAATTTTCTATGAAGAATACGAAGTTTGTTATTCAATTTTTTTTATCGATTAGGGCTTGAAGGAGGCGTGGCATTTACCATTTGATATAAGCTTGATCTGCGTATAGTATATATCTATCTACATTTCGAAAATGGCGGATCTATTTCTAATAGTTTCTGAGATTTACACTAAAGACAGGCTACGTCGAATAAACTAAACTTGATTAAGAATATATGTTATGGTAAAATGTACCATTTAATAAGGGACGATAAGTTCATTTGGGAAATCTGGATTTATCCAATTTAAATTGTATATACTTATGATGCGAATTATAGGAAAATCACAAACTTGGAGATTCATGGAATGTCATTTCCAAGTGCACGCGACTGTAGCTGTCGACTAATGTTTTTTTCGGCTTTATCAAGTGCATTGCCAGTGCTGTACCCCATTCGCTTGCTTCACTGCCTATCAATATAACCGAAAGATAACCAGACTGACGCAGAGTTGTAGACCGCCGTATCAGTTAGTAGCACTCCACGAGAACACAAACAACAACAATTTGCGACGTCTTTATTTTTAGTAAATATTATTTACTTGTATTTTTATTCTTTGCACTCTCATGTCAGCTGTGGCAGCGACTGTTATGGCTGACAGTCTTCGGGCTCAAGGTCGTTGGATTGGTCTCTCTATAAATAAGTAAATAAAATGAGAGTTGTTTCTCAGTACTACGCTTCAAGTCTAGGTTCTTTATGCTCTAGCTAGCAATGTTTAGTCGTGATCTGGTGTTTGAAAACTTGTCCAATTTGGGAGCTTTCGCTTTAATTAAATGAATTATATCGTCTGAATTTTTAAATTACTGCCTTCGGCATTTGATTAGAAATCGTAAAAGATTCGCACCGATTTCCTTAAAATGTATAAAAATATATTTCTTTATTTTGAAATTAACGTTTATTTAAATGAGAGACCGACAGGTTTCTTTATTGTTGACGAACTCAAAGAGAAAACAGCATTTAAAAAATGTATATATATATTATATATATAATATATTATATATGGGCATTTCCACAGAAAGGTCCACCGGGGCCAAAAAATTAAAATTTCTTAAAAATGATATTTTTAACATTTTTAACATTAAGAAATATTAAAATTTAACAGATTTGAAAATATCTATTATAATCTATTATAGTTTTCAAAAAATTCGAATGCAAAGTCGCGAAAACGCATTTTTTGTCATTTTGACGTTTTTTAGGGCATTTTTTTTTTTGAAAACAGCTTCTCAAACAGAAGCATCATGCTCAGTCATTTGTTTTCAAAATCACTCCTGTTATGTAAAAATAAATAATTCCAATTATTTTTGTCAATTTAAAAACATTATAACCATTTGTTCCTTAAATACTTTCCAACAACAACAATAACAAAAACATACATAAAAATGGTCACGTGCCAAATGTCACGTTACAATTTTTTTAAATTGAATTAAAAAAAAAAATGCAAGTCATCTTTGAAAAAAATCATAACCATTTTGAAGAGGCATCCATGCACAAGAGTTTAAAATTTGTTGCATTAAAATATTGCCACTGGATTCGCTAATATTGGCGATTGAATTGGTTGACCTCAAATGCCACTACCATTTTCTTCCGGTGACAAATGTCTTGAATTTTTCAATTTTCTTAAAAATGAAAAGTTACCCAAAATCAATCTTTCCACCAATGAAAGAGCTAATTAAATGCTATATGTTAAGCCTTTCAGAAGAAAAAAATATCGCTTCCTTTTAATCGTTTTTTTACTTTGAACGCGTACGAATGTCTTGTGCGCGACTGTGGAAATGCCCATATAATATATGGACGGAGGCTAGAGTCGGACGTAACCGACTGTAGGAAACCCTTACTTGGAGTATATGTACATACAAACACAATCAGAGGCACACACACTAAGCTACCTGCGTATGCAAGGGTGTTACACACATTTTCTCTTTGCGCTAAGGTAATAGATCTTTTTTACTTTTTTTAAATAAAGGATCTAAAAGGTAATTGTAAATGTTTTTTTTTTTTTTTTTTGTAAATACTAAGTTTTAAAATTACTAAAAATTGAACTAAAGAATTAAAAAAAAAAAAGGAATATAAGATTTGATTTAAGTCCAACCACTTAGAATCGGAAAATTTACTTTCAATAAATAGACCTTTAAATAATTCGTTTCGAACCACTCTTTGGCTTCATTTAATGATAAATATCAAAGCAAAGTTTCCGAATGCTGTTGTCAAATGTTTAATCTATTATCTAACTCGGAACTGTGATAAAAATGGTTGAAAATTCAGGCCAGGTAATATCACTCGAGCTCAAAGAAGTTTCAAAAGATGGTGACCTAGGATTAAGTGTGTCTTGTGTTTGGCAATATTAAGTTGAGCTCTCGATTTTTGCTACATCTGTTTTGACCATATCAATTACAACTTTAGCATTGTGCATATATAGTTTTGAATCTTTCGAGCTTACCAAGTGTTGCCTCAATGACACGACGCGTTCCAGTTTATCGATTACACAACAATTCGCAACCTGCCAAACCGTTGCAGTAACTCAAATCCAAACTCAAACTCAATCGAATGCCAGTCGCTGTTGCATCTAAGTGGTGCGAGGTATCAAGAATACCAGCACGCACACACACCACACAACAAACACACATAGCAACAATAACAACAACAACAACTACAACAACATCAGCTGCAGATCATGCAGAAACGCGCTAAACGCGAAACAACAACCTTGTCCCAAAAACAACTTGGCAAGTAATTCGTTTTTCCTTTTTATAACTTGTATACATAATAAATAAATATCTGTATACTCGCAAGTGTGCACACATACATACGGACGTACGTACGACTCGCCAACCTGACTTGATATTAATTAAACACACGCAAAGCCCCCAAACAACCAGCAGCAACAACTGCAGCAACAGCAACAACAGCAGCTGCAATTGCAACTGCAACTGCAACTGCAACAGTTGCCCACCCAGCGTCTAGGAAACGAGTTTCACCAGCGAGAACCTGAGCAGAAAGAAAAGCTCAGAGCACTTTACATTGGCCAAGAAGAGAAGTCATTGCGTCGATGGTGGGCGTCCTCAGACCAGGTTCTCGCTGTTGCTGTTCGCTTTTCAAACAGCCAAACGACCTGCACCTGTCCGGGACACCGCGTACAGCCGAGACTAATTCCATGCACAAAACAATCCAATTTATATTCACTTTTTATAATCAGTGCTCGAGCTGATGCTGTTTATAAATTATATATATGGCTACAAAAACCTAAAATAAAACAATTTTCAGCATTCCTGTAAAAACTTTTGTAACATCTATTATGGAATATTCAATCTCAAAACATCGAACATAACGATCATGCCGATCCAAAGAATAGTTTGCAGTATGATTTTCAAAAATCGATCTTTTCGATCGATTCACGTCTTAAAATCGATTTAATCGATAAATCGAAAAAAAACTGGTGATAACAATTTGCGGGTAGTCAGAGAAAAAAACTTAAAAATCTATGCATACAAAATAAAATTAATATTGTTTGAATACAACCAAAAACTATTAAAAACGGAGCAGAATATACCCTTAGCATACAACAATTGCACATATCTTGTTCAGAAATCTAAAATCGATTCCCAAAAATATATAAAATCGATTTAATCGCCGAGGAAAAAATCGTTTAAGTCGAATAGAAGCCTTGCAATCGAATCGAAGCTTGTTTGCAGCTTTAAATAACATTCTTGTATCATCTATTATTGAATACGAAATCTCTATGTTGAAATATTACAATGTTACAAAATATGTGTATATAAGTATATGAATATTTTGAAGACTCATGAAAAAGAAGGAAAGAGTCGTCGGGAAATTTCGAATAGTCTTGGACGCTCGAAATGATTCAATCAGAATGTATTAAAAACAGAAGTGATTATTAAAATCGGGGACGCTTAGAAATCTGGGCATACTATATATTTGCATTGAAAAATGCTTTGATGAAATATTTTATGATCAATTGGATTAGATTTTTTTTTAAGATTTACTAAAAGGTATTACGGTACAATATGTATGTCTATATTTCACTCACTGAAGCACTGAAACAAGTATAACAGAAATTTTCGAATTTGTATAAAAGATATAGGAGGCATTAAATATCTGGAAAATCAGGCAACATAGTATTGAGCGGGAAGTCATTGTATGCATCTATGAAATGCAAATTGTAATATATAGAGAATGCCATCAATCGATTTGTGTGATAATTTTCAGTAAAGCAAGTTGATTTCGTTTTCATTAAATCGAGTTTGACACACTGTGCGCTGCTGCAGAGTTGCATGGGCCGCTGAACAGGCGGTCTGCGTTAGGAAGCGTATCGTTTAATGACTCTCTTAAAGAGCTTTTTCAAAGTGGTAAGTGCAACGCATAGGCAGTTTGCTAGTTTGCCAGTTTGTTAGTCAGTCAGTCAGTCAAGCAGTCAGTCAATCCAGTTGGCCAAGACTGCAACTCGTCATGGGAGCGGTAGTGCAATTGCGATTGCATTATACATTTTTCATTTTGCATTTCGCCAGTTGCCAGTTGCCATTTTATGTTTTAGTATTTTGCTCGCGCTTGATGCGTTTGTATACCCTGTAACAATGAAATGGGTAAAAGCAGGGTTAATAACTTTGTGCAAATTCATGTAACAGGCAAAAGGAGGCAAAAGGAGGACCAGAACGACAGGCTGAGTCGATAGAGCCATGTCTAGATCTTGAAAACAATAGGAATTAGAGCAGCCATTTTTAGACCCTGTACTTTGAAAATGTACACAAGAGTCTATTAATTTATATATATTCTTGCTCAGGACGACAAGCCGAGTCGATATAGCCATGTCGCGTAGATCTCGGAAACTATAAGAATTAGAGCAGCCATTTTTATAATGTAAATACGCAAATCATTTTTTCAAATGTTGCATGCTACGCCCCTTTTAGGAACTAATAACACACGTAATATTGAACATGGATTTAATGATATAAATTATGAATTATTTTTAAATATTGGCTGCAGGGTGGTCAGGCGCATCCGACTCATCGGCTCAGTCCTTACTGGATGTCATCACTTTTATGAAAATATCAAATGGTTGTTTTTATTTTATTGCATAATGTTTTGTAATTGCTTCGGCTCAGACAACGAGGCAACAAGGAGAGAGTGTGCTATATAGTAGGTTTAACTTGCAGCTAAAGAAGCTTCCTGGTTTGCTAATTTCGATATTTATATATGCATCAATATTATGATACATATTTCTGTAGCATTTAAACTATTACAGTTGCAAATAGAATTGAATTAAATACTTTACAAAAGACCAACCGCTGGATATGTTCTGGTAGGACGCGATAGGAATAAGTTTTGTATATTCAAAACGCAAGTCAAAAGTGCAACTAGATGCCTTCCTAGGGAAAATATATCTATCTAAAAAGACTTTGATATTAATCTACTATTAATTTAGAATAGTAATTATTAGTCAGGGTAGATAGATTAAATAAACAGAGTACTGCCAACAAATACCCAAAACGTAGGTGAAGCTTTACCTATAATTTTCGAAATCTATCGGGGTGCTGAGGATTTTTGTGATTAGCGTGGGAGGAAGGCGAGTTGTCTAAAATCTAAAATCCAAAACAAACTTGATCTGCTTGCAACATAGAACCTTCATACCAAAAATGGTGTCTCCAGCTTTTACAGTTAGCGAGATCTAGGTGTTCATACGGACAGACGGGTATGGCTATATTGACTAAGCTCGTCGTCCTGCTAACGAGTATACTATATACTTTGCGGAGTTTGCACGCCTTCTTCTGGGTGTTACGCGTATTTCCCATTTGCACAAATTTTTTGCAAAGTATAGGGTCTAATAAAGGTTACTTCTCGCTTTAAATAAAAAAGTAAAATAATTTATCTATCTATAATATGATGTATGTATATTCAATTGCTTGCGACTGAAATTACATAATGTATTCATCGCTCGCATATTTACTTATTCACAAACATACATACAACATACGTACAAGACTCTTTCAGCATGTGCTAAAAAATAAAGTCCATTCTCAATGTCATTGCTCCATTTGCCTTGGCCCTGTGCCCAGTGCAGTTCAACGCTTTGTCAGCTATGCTCTCTCGTGTCTGTCGTGTCTCTCCGTCTCTCGTATATCTCTCGTGTCGCGCTGTCTCTCTGTCTCGCTTCGCCCCTGGGTTGTGCCTGCACGTCCTTTGTTCCGTTTTAGTTCAGGTTAGAGAGATTGGAGAGAGGCAGCTTGGCAGCGTGGCAGAGCGGGAGAGCGGGAGAGTCACCGGCTGCACTCGGGAACCTCTAAATCAGGCCTCCCCTTTTAGTCTCGCTCTCTCGGTACTCTTCCATTAGCTGGGCTTGTCTCTGTTTAGCTCACATTTTGGTCTATTGCGAGTGCATTGGCAGCTCGCAAGTTTTCAGCTGGCGTTTTATACAATTTGCTTGGTTCTTGCTTTGTGCTGCTGCTTCTTCATTGTTTTTCTTGTGCTCGATGCTGTTGTTGCTTTTGCTACGCCATTTTTCGGGACAAGGTCATCAGCGAGACAAAGTCAATGGCCGCCAATGACCTCTTCTCTTCTGGCCAGCTTGTCTTCTGCTCTTGTGCTCTTCTTTGCGCTGCTTCTTTTATTGCCGCCTCATTTACAACTTGTTCTTGGCATTGGTGCGACGTCGCGCCGTCGGCGTCGACTGCGACGTCAGAGGGAATGATGAGGAAAAGGGGGGAGCAGGGGGCCGGGAGGCGGAAGGCAGCGTCATGGTGACGTGTTACTTTTATGCTGCTCACATTTCTTTTTCCACAGTTTGGCTTATGCTCGCTCTTCGTTGTCGCTTTGTTTGGCTTTTTCAGTCTTGGCAACAAGTCGTCACCGTAGCCATAGCTATATAGTCTCAGTCGGCATCGACGCGACGTCGCTGCTTCGACTTGTGCTGACAATGTTTGAACGTATTTGGCCTTTCTTTTGTCTGCTCCGTGTGTTTCTGTTTTATGTTTAGCTCTTTGTGTCTTCTGGCTCTGGTTCTGATTCTGACTCTGACTCTGCTGCTGCTTCTTCTCGTTTCTCTTTTGTGTGTGCGTGTACGTGTGTGTGTGTGTGTCTTCTTGAGAATGTGTTCAATGATCTTTTTAATTTATTTTATTGCCTTTTGTTTTGTTGTGGCAAGCACTACTTCTTCAGAGGGTCCTACTGCCCGGAGGGCGTTCACTGGCGTCTTTATAAATTGTGTGTTGCCTGTCGGTGTTGTCATTCGTGCCAAAAGCACTTCGCCAGGTACAACAAATCTCTTCATTTTACAGCTGCATATATGTGAGTACATAAATATGTTTGCCATGAGCCCAAATACTGGAGAGAACTTGAACCGTATTAACGCAAATAGCCAATTCTTCGACCAAATTAGAAATGAAATAGGAAAAACATTAACTAATTATATATCAGGTATAGCTATATCGAGCTAAACTTATTGGTTTACCACAAACCATTTTAAGTTATTATTAGATAACAATCATCAATACATAATTAAACTAAGTTCCTAAATTGCAATAGTAACCAAATAATCAAAATCAATTCAAATAAAGTTGTATATTTAAGATAAATAAATATATTTAAAACACGCAGATTGCAAAGAGCTTAGGACACTCTCTAGTCCAATTAATTGATTAAATTATATAGACAGTCTTATATTAATTGATAGTACTGTACTTGATTATAATTCTTATACCGCATCGTCCTAAATAGCATTCCTTGTACAGTAAATCTTTGAGAAGCAGGCTAAATGCGCTAAATAACTGCATTAAAAGATCAAAACAACCGCATTTAAGAAGCTTAACATGAAGAGGATTTCGACCATTTGTTGGGATTTACCTTTTGTGCTTCAGGAAGTTCATTCTCATGTCGTTTAGCTCTCTCTGTATTGCGCACTTCAAGTGTTAAAATGCCTTTGACCGCTTCTCCCGCAAACTTGACTTGATTAAAGCAGCACCGAAAGGTTATATTTATACCTTGTCCACATTGAAAACGAATTAACTAGGGTCTTAAAATATGATCTGAAACGAATATCTGGTTCAGTCTCAGGTCTCGATCAATTTTGGCTTATGTTAAGATCTTTGTTACGTTGCAATTATCAGGTATTTACTTAAAATAGTTTACGTATCATTTGAGATCAGAAATTAAAGATCGGAAATGTAGACAAAAGGAGAATCTCATAGCTCGATTAGCACTATAAGGTGAATTTTGAGTTATTGTTTAGTTTAAAACAGCCAATATTTGAATATTTTGAATATTTCAGAATTAAATTCTGTTCTTTAAAATAACTTATATTCTTTAAAAATGTTCACAAGAAATTGAATATCAATCAATTGTAGATAGACCTAATACATTTGAATAAATATTTAAAAATACGGACTAATTTCGTAGGCATTCCTTGTATATTAACGGAGTTTTAAATAAATAAATTGTAGTTAAAATTTATATATTGAAAAAATATTTTCGAGTTTCTTAGTTTCTTAGAACGTTTTTTATCTGAGCATCGAAAATTCGCCGAAATGGATGGACGTGAATCATCGCCAGACAAAACTAGAAAATAAATAAAAATTTTATGACACGCGTGGCCTGTGTTCGCATCAGAATTCCTTAATGATTATTCAATGAACACATGCATGCAGAATAAATAGAAGATTCATATAAAGTAGTTTCATTGTATAGATTACGAATTTAATGCTATAAAGCCAACTTCTATGCGACCTTCGCTGACCTTCATTAGGTTTTCGCGCACTAACAATGGCTGTTGATTAAACCTAAATAAATAAATACCAATAATACGACAGATAGCTGGTGGAAATATAAAAATAAAGCAACGAGACTGACAATTAACCTACTTTAACTTTCTTGGCCGCTCACTCTGATTAACCACATCCAATCGTGGGCAATAGCTCAATACGTCAATATGTCAAATTCAAATTGATTCGACAGGTTGACAATGCCGGTCGTTCTATGCCATTCCCCCAAACAATCTGAAAAGACTCGTATCTATGATACATAGTATATTGGCTTCGAAAAAAGTAAATAAATAAATGTACATAAAATAAATTAGCACATTTCAAACAGGAAACACACACAGAAATAATCAAGCACAGAAGAACATGCGGTATCTGTGCGTATGTGTGTGTTTCTACAGAAAAGCAAGCAACGACCTTGAGCCGTATATGTACACAATTATACATATATACAGACCATAGTCCTACCTCTCTATAATGAACAAAAATCAATCGTCTTTATGAAACGTCGATTGATATTTCAATTGTTTAACTCTTATTATATAGCATCGAGATTGACTTTATTTTAATGCTAGAGAGACAACATCAATTTTAGATGGAAATTCTATATAATCGAGCTCTACTGCGCAATCCACAACTTATACGAGCTGGTGGGAAATTTCGAAACGTTTTGGCCAAGTTAGTTGGGCAATTGAATCATGACAGCATTTCTATATGGCTTTCTATACATTCGATTTGTCTGTATTTACAATTCTGCTGTGTTTAACTTTATATATTGGTCGCGTGATGGAAAACACACACACACACACACACACTTGCAAACACAGATAAACCGCTAATTGGCTGCGAAAAAGGCTGCCAAAACGTAAAATGCCACAGAACAAAATTAATCGCCCAAATATTTGGCAGATAACTCAACATAGGGCATTTGATAAACACCTGTTGGCCGTTCCCGTCGTTGGGTTTAGGCCAGCTCATGACATTGCATAAGGCCAAAAAGAAATGGATCACTCTCTAATCGGATAGCCTATATAATTATATATATATATTTAAAAGTATATATTTTAAAAGTTCATGCAACTTTTGTGTTTTATTTCCTGTTTATTTTATAGAACAATTTAATATTCCAGATCCACATTAATTTGACTGTTGTTCTGTTATTATTGCAACACATTTCAGCCTATTGCATTATCAATTAATGCCTGTAATTGATCTTAACTCCATCATTGCTGTAGGTTATCGCTTTCTTATTTTAAAGGGCCAAGACATTCTCTATGATTATTAGGGCTATTCATGACCAGTCTACGGATTTAATGCTCATTTCTTAACTTCAAACTGATTACATTTATCATTAAAGATTTGTTTGAATTTTAAAGGCATTTGAATAGAAACTGGTACTTATAAGTATGTTGAAAACAGTGATATAAGAATACTTAGATATTTCTTGCAATAAGAGAATATTTGTAACTGTAGCAAGCAGCACAATAGAGTGCAACGGTCAATATTTAAAAACAAATTAATTATCTCTTGTTCAATGCAATAATATAAATAAATACAAATATATCATGTCAGCTTATATTGATTTGTTGGCACTCATTCTTATACTGATATGGTTATATTAGCAACAGTCAACGTTCACTAACTTTAATCACTAACTTTAATCAATAATCGAAAAATGATGTATTTAGAGTCCACATGAAAGCTGATGTTACTTGTTAAAACTGCATATTTAGTCTGATAACTGCCTTTCTAAACAACTATAAACTGCAGTCACATAGTGTGTACTACAACTAATTGAAAGACCATCTAATCTGCTGGGTATTGCTCTATTGGATAGCCTGACGCCGTGTAGATTTTGACATGACATCTATCTATCTATCTATCCAGAGCTCTCGGTGGCTTAAAGCTGGAGCCCATGAAATAGTTAAAGTGGAGTGCCCAACATCATGATGGAGCTCAATGCGTCATGTGAAGCATCACTCAAACCAAGAGCTCCAAAAGAAACCTGAAACAGGAAGAAACAAGTTTCAGCTGTTCACAGTGTGTGTGTGTGTGTTTGCCGAGGGTGATGGAGGGGAGGGAGTGTAAGCAATCAAGCAAAGCAGCAGCAGCAGCAGCAACAGAGGACCAAAGCAAAGCCAAAAGCAACAGCAAAACGGGCGAAAAAAATAAAGTACAAATCAAAAAGCCAAACAAACTGGAGCCTATACCCCGAACCTCTCGGCTCTTTGGCCTGGTGGCAATTTTTAAGTGATTAGTCACCAGACGAAGCATAGAGAAAAGAGGGAAAGAGAGAGCACGATACTCTCAGCGTCTTCAAAAAAAAAAAAAACTTGAAACTATAAACAAAAATCGCAACTTAAATATCAATTTTTAGGGTCGTAGAAGTATAAATATTCTTGATCAGAACGACGGACTAAGTCGATATAGCCATGTTCGTTCGGCATAAGCCTCAATTTTATAAGAAACAGCGAAGATATGCAACACACAAACACGAAGTAGAGGGTCTCTTACTGTAGCCTTCCGTCCGACTGATCTGCTCCGCCCTTATTGGTTCGCCTTAATTTTCTAGGTCTTCATTACAATTAGTTTCAAGCACAACATCTTTCTTTATCTTTTAACATGTTGTTGTTTTGTCTGCTCTTTTTGTGGCTTTTTGTTCTACATCTTTGTTGTCTCTCCGTCTGCAGGCCTCTGGGCCAATCAATTTTTATCGCCTTGCCTTAATTTGATGAGATCTTTATCGCTTTCTTGTTGTCTGTCTTTATTTCTGTGAGTTTAGATATATATTTTGCATAAATTGAATGGCTAATGAACATAAATTTTAGATCGTTATTGTTGTGGCAACTTCGTAAACTTATCTGCGATTTATTGGCTGACCTTCAGCGTTTAAATTAACGCCACTTACAACAAAAGCCAACGATCTAAGAGTGTAGTTAAACAGCTTAAAGTTAATTGAATAATAAGTACATAACTATAAATATTAATACGAATTTACTACAACTTTATTATTATTATTTTAAATTTATCTCTACTTTTAACACTACTTTTTTTGCAAATAAAACTTTTTAAATAACCTTAACTTGATATGTTAAGAATATATTTTAGTAATTTACAACTTGATTTCTCCTATTCATGGTTATTATAAATAAAACCATCAAAATTGTCAAATATTACCAAGGGTAAGCACAATATGGGATATTTAAATTTAAACTGTTTAATGAAAACAAATTAAGATTTAATTAACTCACAAATTGAATTCAATTATAATCAATATCAAATTGCAATTATTTTTTGTCGTTTATTGCGCTTGAAATGCAAGTGAGCTTTCTTCATTGAATGGACTTGGTTCAGTTGCAGTTGCAGTTGAATACACTGCCAATTGTTGCACAACCCACTGGCAATGGCAGCAGCAACAGCAACAGCAGCAGCAGCAGCAGCAGCAGCAACAATTTCTGCTAAGCAACATGCAACGATTTTGGCCCCAGCATCAGCAGCAGCTGTTAACAGGCAACGGCAGCAGTTGCAGTTGTTGTTGCAGTGGTGGAAAAATTGGCCAAAACGATCATGTCTATGGCGGCACAGCAATGCATGCAACGGCAACAGTTATGGCAATTGCCAAAGTTGCAGTTTCGAAAATCAAACAAAAAGTCGCGCAAATATCAGGAAAAAAGGTAGAAAAACCAAAGAAAAACAAAAACACAAGAGACAAAAAGGCATTCAATGTTGGCCAAAAAGTCAACAACTGCAGTAGCTGCAGTCAAATGGCAGCAACAGCAGCAGCAGCAATAACAATGTTTCCAGCTTTCCAGCCAGCAACATCTTAGCCAAGTTTCTTTGCCTTCGTCTTCTGTCTGCTGCTCTCCCCACCTCGCCCCTCTGCTTGTCGATGGGGTTACAACAAGGCAAACCTGCTGCCCATGTTGTTGTATCTAAGCTCTGATCTCTCGCCTCAGACAATAGAACAACGAGCAAAGTTGTTGCTACACGCCAGCAACCACAACAACCACAACAACAACAACAACAACAATATTGCCAACGACAACAACAACGGTGGAGGAATTATGGGAGGAGGTCAATGCTGCAATTGTTAACTGCTAATTAGTGCTCACGGAGCGCCCAAAGCGCCTGCAACAATCAACAATCGACCATCGACAATTGACAATCGATATGTGCCAGCGGACATATCGAAAACTGGTTTCCAGCTGCAAGATGTTGCTGTCGTTGTTGTAGGTTGAACAAAGACATTTTGACAAGCCATAGACAAAATATAATTAATTTGATATTCCCCTGCTTTTTAGAATGTATCGATTGCAGCTGGGGATAAGGAAGGAAGGAAGACCACCCGCCTAGACTCCATCAGTAACCCGCAATACAGGTATTCAATTAATTTACTTACAAGTATTAATTATCGATTATTAATGTTGTTTAGCTGAGGAAAAAACAATAATTTATCGATTTTGCGATTTTTAATCGCAATTATTCGAATGAAAATTATAATAATCGATTAATCAAAGGATTTTATTTATTTGCACCATACATCAATTCTTGATATTCTTTTTACATGAGATTCGATTTATCGAAACCCTTCATTAAATCGTTGATTGCAACAAAATAATCGATTTTTGTGTATCCTATAATTGTGTCATTAATAATTTAAAATTAACATCGAATCTTAAATGATATTCCTCACTTGTAACATATCAATATTAGTCTTATTTAAACTAACTAAAAATGTATTGTTGATCGATGAATATACATCGATCCCATAATATTGTCTATTATCATTTAAAATATTTCCCTTACATGAACTATTTATTATTTTAAAATAATGCTACTATTTACAATCAAAAGTAACGATCGATATTGCCAAGCATTGCTGGCGATAAGTTTATCGATAAATCTACCTCTGAGATCTTCTTCTGCCTTTTACTTCCCACCTGGCTGCTGTTTGCAGCTGAGAGCTGTAAATTAACATTTGGGCCGCATTTAGCCAAAGCACACTTAAAAAGAGTTCAAGAACATAAACAAGGCTATGGACGTGCCCAATGGGCCAAGCCAACTCGGGCTAAATGAACAGCAATAAGAAGAGGCTATAACCGAGCGATACAAGCAAACGACTTACAAAACCCGTCGACGCCGACAACCTTTGCTGGGCAGAGAGTAAAAAGCCAGCTGAGGCTGAGAAGACTGAGGCGGAGGCTGGGGCTATTGACTGATAAAAGCAAAGACCGCACATAAACCCACTTCTGAGCGAGCCGAAATGTAAATCGAATATGTGATGCCCTACAAGAGAGACATACTATAGTAGCATGTACATTTTGTAGCTTATTTTGCAGGAGAACTTTTTTCCGCGAGAACCCGTTTAAAATGCGCAGCAACAGTGGCGCTTGCGATATATTTGACAGGCGGATATCTTTGTAAACACGTAAAATAAGATTATGAAATTTTTTGTGTAGATGAATTGGTTAATTATATACATAATTGCATCAAAAACCAAAAATCGATATTGTGTTGCATATCTTTCATGTTTCTCATCCGAGCTTTAAATTTAAATATAAAATCTTAGCCGCTGTGTTTGTTTATGGTTAGTGGAGAAAGGGAGGCAGGTATCACAACAAACTGGACTCGCTTGTAGCAAAGGAAAACCTAAATACCAAAAATGGTGTTCCAAGCTCATAATAGTATTTCCGATCTAAGGTGGGAAGGTGGTGAACATGAACATATCAACTATGCCCGACGACCTGATCAGGAATACATATATACACTTTGTGGAGTCTGCCACGCCTCCTTTGCACTGACTTAATAGACCCTTTTGCACTTGTGTAAAGTACAGGGTCCGAAAATCGAAACTATATGCAGTCAAAAAGCCGCCAATAAACAGCAAAACCACAAGTCAACGCAGTCAAAATAATAATGAGCCAACATTTAAAATGGTTTATGAGATGGAATCGTCATGATGAACAACATAACCATGATCAGCATTACCGAGACCATAATGATCATCATTACAATACACCTACATCCGCAGACCAACAAAGAGACAGACCAAAGCGACAGTCGACAGTCGACAGCCTTTGATATTTTCTGGGTCAAGCAAGACGCGAAAAGACGCAAAAAGCCGCGACAAAATTGTCAGAAGTATCGAATCTTTGTATGTATATGTATAATGTGTGTATGTATGTGGGTATGTATGGTTGTGGTTGTGGTAGAGTTCAAAACGTGCTCGGGCCACATCGTTAAAAGCCGCTCTTAACAGCGTCTCTTCAAAGTTATTTTGCTGTTGTTTTTAGTGGAAACAATTTCCGGTGGCCTCTGGGCCCAACAATCGCTGCACAATTGCAGTTACCCACCACAACCACAACGACGACGACGATGGCCCAACTCCAACTCCAACTCCAAGAAGAGAGTAGATGGGCCCATGAGTCAGCTACACAAGAAAGTAGTTCAAGTGACCAACGGCGCCGTTACATTTCACTGCTCCGACTCAAGTGCTTTTACTGGCTGAAGATCTTGATTCTTCTTCTTCTTTCTCCGGTTCTCCGGTTCTCCGCATCTACAATATTTGGGCCCCGCAATTGGGCGTTAATTAAATTGTTTTGATTTCGTTGCTCGAGTGACTTTTTGTGGCGGGTTTAAGGCTCAAGTGGGTGCAGCCAAAGAGAGCCAAGTGCTAAGTGCGATAAGTGAGCGGAAACTTGGCCAAGAGCTGAGATCAAGAGCTAAGATCAAGATCTAATTTACAGTTATTAGCGAAATTCCTCTAATATAGAAATTATGTATTATATTAAAAGTATGAATATTATTTATTGCACATTTTATTTGGTATATGGAACTTTAGAAAACTAAATTAAGTTCAACTATCGGTGCTATTCGTATTAAGTATTATGGTACACTATCGATGATGCCAAATATCGATAGTTCGATAGTTCTGCACCTCTACTACTTTTCCTTTATCAATTAGTAGTTTATTTGTAATTTTTACCAATAAATGATTTCGAGCAAACACATTCGACACATTCACATTCATTCCAATTATGGTTCTTATATACTCCAATTCACATTCGGAATGTGCATAGTCATCTGCGTCATTCGCCAAATATGAAATTCTATGGGGCCAAACGCACGCTTCAGTCAAAGAGCTAATGTGCTATCATATGGCAAATGTGACGAATGTGGCGAATGTGTCGTCGAGGAAAGTCAAATATCTTTTTGTCGAAATACCAGATGGCAACAATTTTTTGAATTTAAATATTGAAGTAATTTTAATATTCTCTTATCTATGGAATAATTACTTTTAAATATTCCATAAATAGATGTATCTAAATAATCATAAAACATACGAGTTAAGCATATTTTTGTCTAAGAATACTTTACTATAATTAAATAGGCTGTAAAAATGTGAACATTTAACGTACCATTCAAAAAGAACCTAAAATTAATATTCCAATTGTCCTTGATTCAGTCTAAGATTTGTTGTAGTTATTCCCTAGGAGTTTTTAGCTCAAATGTAGTTAGTTTTAGTTTTTATAATTATTGCATTTATAGCATTGTTTACATGTTCTTTGTTTACATTTTGATTTAATAATTTAACGGTTTTATTTTAAAATTTCACTCAAGACATTTATTTCCACTGAACTTGTTGCTTATTATAGGTTTATTTTATTATTTATTTTTTTTTAGGTATAAAAATATTTGCACAACAACTTTAATACGATGATATTATTGCACAATAATTTAGATTTACTTTTTCCCCTCACTTTTTTCACCTGTGAATTATTAACGGTAAATTAATCATTCAGTCTGTGTGTGTGCGTGTGTGTGTGTGTGTGTTTGGCTTAACGAGCGACGAAGCAGCAAATTGACAAAAACAAATAAACGAAATGCGGCCTAACGTGCAGCAATTGTTGCAAGTTGCAAGTTGCATTACGCTACGCTGCACAGTGGTAGATTCTGCCAACCTAGCAGATGATTAATATAAAATTAAAAAATCATATTACATAAAAAAAATAAAAAAAACTAAATTAATATTCAAATTAAATTGCCAATTTTGTTCATCATTATATTGCTCTACCTATTTTTTCAATTTTACATATGGGCAAATCCCAGAAACAGTCCACCAGCGACCAATTTTTAAATTTCACATTTTGTAATTTTTCTTTATATGGAACATTAAAGTAGATATCGAATTTTAAGAATTTAAAGCAAAAAAGAAATTTCAATCATTATAAATGCACAAATTTTTATCAAACCCAGCCCAACCTCTTTGTGTGCACTTATATGCCAAAAGTTAACATTTTTCAAAATTCCAAATTTGACATTAATGTAAAATGTAAACATTGAATATCTCTTTATATATTATATATTGTTATGAATAAAAACTGTTAATGAATACATAATATATCAAAATAATTGTTAAGCACATTTATGAATATAATAAATAATGTTTTGTTTAAATAAAAAGATTTTTGTCTTATGTTAATGCCAGTGGAAAAAGTGTAGCGTGCGACACGTAGCGTGCGACACAATGGGTTTACGGCTTTTCTAAAAATCCGTAAACATTATTAAGACCAAACGGTCGGTTTTTGTCTTCTAATATTCTTAACTTTCTTTAGGATATTATCTTTCATAGGGTTCATTTTGCACAATTCGCTAAAAATTGCGTTTGAAATGAAAATTTTGAAACTAACTTCCACTTTGTGTAGCGTGCGACACGTCACAATTTTATCAATTATTTTCAAAACAGTGACTCCAGTGAAATTGAACCTTATACCCTCCGAAAGTACTCTCAATTCACTCTAAACAAATAACAAAAGTTTACGGTAAATCTTTAAAAAAAACCCCCCAAAAATTGATTTTCATTAGCTTAAATCGTGCGAATGTAGCGTGCGACACGTGGGATTTGCCCATATCCATAGTCAAGCAATTGTGATCTGCGATATTTCTCTGCTCATCCCTATACATATTCGGCTTTATTCTTTATCTGTTTATGAATATTGTTCTATCAAATTTGATCTGCAACTCTTGCTACCCTGTAAGGATACTAAAATTTATAGGTGCATTGTCGAAAAAATAAGCAAATTATTAAGTCTACCAGTAAAATGTTCTGTAAACTAATCTATATTTAAAATGTACAGACCCTAGTGCAAATGCAAAATGTAGGTAAACCTCAAAAGGAGGCGTGGTCAACGTACGATTTGTATATCCGATAACGATGAATTGGTTGCAAAGTGTTTCAGTAATATGCTAATGATACATTATATGTGCGTCCATACTATTTGGGTCATATTATATTTTATTTTTATTTATTTGCATACCCAAGGGCGTAGATAAAAGCCATATGATATTATTATCGACTTATCAATCAAATAACTATCTAGAAACAGTTTTTGCACCCATTCAAACGAACCACATTTTGAAAAAACCTGGTCTAGTATAAAAACAGTTTTTATTTACCTAAAGCTTTTAATTCTTGTGAAAGTTGCTAATTTCGACCTACAACAGAGCTTTTGACCTTTAGTGAAAACTTCATATATGATTTCCTTTAAACTATTTTAAAAATAAAGCACATGTTTATTTTAAATGATATTCACTTCACTTTTCGACCACTGTGCGCAGCGCCACCAAACACGGAAGCTGCAAGCAAAAAGCAGGAATATACATATTTTTTCCCAATAAGAATCGTAAGTACGTGCGCTTTCATGTGTGTGTGTGTGTGTGAGTGCATGTGCGTTTGTGTGTGTTATTCCTTTTGCACTTGCTTTCTTCGCTGCTGCCTATGGCCAGTGCTGTCCAGTTCGCTTTTTCTCCGTCAGATCTGGCACTTTGTAAAGTTAGTGTGCCTAATAATAATAAACATAACGACAAATCTAATTTATTAAATTATAGTTATTAAAACAAAATCTATTAAATATCAGTCGGAAAAATGCACGCTGAACAAATCAATCTAGATTTTGGTTGCGGAAGCAATTGTTGTTTACGATTTTTTAAATTGAAATTTTAATAATTAATTTTTTATTACATTATTTTGTATATATTTTTAGCTTTATTATAATTGTTGGTAAAATCGTCGTGTGGCTTTTTTTATTTAAATTGGCTAGTTCAGTCGAAAACATTTGCAACACTGCAATTTATTTTAAGCTTCTTTAATGAAATTTCAGCGTTTTCTAGCTTTTTCAGTCGAAAATATTGGCAGCACTGTTCAATGGTTCTGCGTTTTTCCTCACCTTTGCAGAGGAGAGTTTATTGACATTTTCAGCATTTGCTTTTGTGCGCTGCTTTCTTTGAGGGAGCGAGCGTGCGCTCTCCCAGTTTCTGTCTCTTCCTCTCTTCGCAACGCTCTCGCACACGCACACACTCACAGACACCAACACTTGTTTTTTGTTGTATTTTTCTTTGTAGAGAATAACCTTCAATTTTATCTTATTGCGCTCTTCTCGTCGTTACTCTCTCTCTCTCTCTCTCTCTCTCTCTCACGCACACACACACACACTCACTCTCGCACACACACACAAACTACAGCTCCACATTTTCTGTTAGCTTTGCAACTTTTGTTATTCCGCACTGCATGAATTAAGATTCTAAATGTTGAATTTATTCATTATTGTGATATGATTGCCTGCATTTTATTCACTATTTACAATCGATCACACATACACACCCATTCGCTCACGGCCCAACAAATCGAGACGATTCACATACACTCACGAATAACTTTTGTTGACATGTTTAAAACGATCTGCGATGCACATTATTTTCATCTCCAACAAATTTGTATAAAATAGTTTGCAGCTGTTTTGATATTGTGCCAACCGAATTTCACAGAAATGTTTTCCACAACGCTCGCGGCGTTCACAGACACGCGCGCAACTTCTCCAATCGGCATTTGTTTTGGTACTGACTACAATGTGACCAGACTGCGGGGGCACAAAACGCTGCCTCTTTGGCCGAAAACGAAAAACAAAACGGAATTGCAAAAACGAAGAGAGACCGAATCGCAGAACGCTAAAAATCTATAAGACTGCATGCGTTTGGTAACTGCAAATACCAACTGAGCCATTTTATTTATTTTTAAGTTTATTTATTTAAATTTCGACCAGTCGACCAAGAAAAATTAACTTCACTTGCATAAAAAAGCAAGCCAGCTTTTCAAGATTTTTAAATAATTATTTTAAACAATTTATTTTGCTTTAATTATTTTAGTTTTGAATACATTTGGCGCAGTGTTGTACTATAATATAATATAATATAATAATAATAATATAATGATATACGAAAAGGCTTCAGATAAACATAACAAAATTTAATAAAAATATATACAAATCTATAATTCCTTAGAAAGTCAATCAATCAATATAAACAATTTAAACATAACAAAATTAAATAAAATATTCATAAAAATAAATACTAAAAACATAATCAATACACGGTATTTAAAATAAATATACATGCAAATATTATATTTATTTTTATCACAACTAGAATTCTAAAACTCTCTAAATTGGCAACGCTGATTTGGGGTTTCCAAACTGGGACATCTGGCAGCACTGTCGCGTCGTCGAACATGGTATGCGTTCGAGTGCCGGCCTGGCGACGCAACGGCACTATCTGGCCAGGCCATGCGTGCGAGCGGGACAGCGTTCAAACAAGTTCGAACCAGTCACCGAACCTGAGGAACACCTGATTGCATGTAAATATAAAATAATCGAATTCAGTACGCGATTTCATGCGCGACGTGGTTGATTGCAGTTTGTGTTTGGTGTAGACGATTATTCCGACTGCGATCCGAATGTTTTAGTCAACATACAGTTCAAAGTTCACAGAATTTACATAGTTTAGCACAACTGATCAGCCAAAATGTCCACCAACGATATGCGCAAGCGAAAGGTACGTAGAGCCAATGATGCCAGAAGCAGCGAGATTAAAAACAAAATACCACAAAACAACTGAAAAAACATCTCCAAATAAAGTAATTAAAAATAAGGCAAATATGCAAAGAAAAACACAAATAATAAATATTGAATTAATAAAGAATATCAATAACGAATAAGTTGTTTCAAACAGATTTGTGATCAGCATAAATAGTAGCTAAATTGACATCGCTGGTATAGGCCAAAAACGCATTAAAACCAATTTTAAACATTTCCGTACAACAATCTGCATGTAATCAATGCGGAAATTAACTGCACGTCGAGAACTTCATACTTTATAGTGCCAAGTTCGGCTGCCGCCTGATTGATTACATAGAATTTAGTGCGGCCGGCGATCAGTGTTGCCAGAAATAGCTATATTGGCTATGTAAATAGACACAACTAGAAATAAAATAAAAATACCGAAAATAAATTACAAAAATACAACAAACATACAATGTTTAAATTAACTATAAATTTTAAAAATAATATGCGATTTGTGTATATACTAGTTATTCTATATATATCACTTCTCTGGGCTGATGAGTAAGTTCTTTTGTTGATGATTACCAGGCAATAATTTAAATAATTAAATGGCACACCCACAATTTCATCATTCGTCCATATGAACCGATCGATCTGTATCGATAGAAGCATATCGATTTGCGATTTTCAATTGACATTGTTGCCACATCCGCTTTTTCCGCCAAATCTAGCTGTTTTTAAAGAGCATTTGCTAGCTAAATTGTAAAAATTAATTTAGTTTTCCCTACTTTTCCCAAAGTTTATCCAAAAATATCTTTAGCGTCAAAATGCATCAGGTTTCTATATCTCCTGTTGACATTCAATATTTTCGCTGTCATATAAACAGATAAATAGTATTATAGGGAAATTCTAATTTTTAATGTAAAAACAATTGACCAATTGAAAAATTTGAAAACCAGTGATTATCCAGACGCTCCGGCGTCATGCAGAATAGCACAATTTTGATTCAATATTGCCGTTCTCGTTTTCCGTCTTTAAATCCTTATTTAATCCGAAATTTTGTAAGTCTCGCTAAAAATTAACTAACAAATTTGGGAGATGTATAAGATTGCGATCCCAATTTATGTTTGAAAGCATCGAGAATCTTAATAATAATAATATTTCAATATTAATTAATGATATTCATTAAAATAACAATCATAATAACATGTCCCTTGGCTTGCTTATTTAGTGCAATTTTTAGTGTGTTCTTTTTTCTTTTCCTTTAAAACGTTAACACTAATTATTGAGCTAACAAACTGTGACTTTTGATTGTTGCAATATTTGTATTATCAACCGTTAACTTCCAGAAACTGCCAATGGCATATTAAATATTATGTTAAATATTTATCAAATCTTTTATTTAAAGTTAAAACTCATTGACTTAATGCCAAGGTGAAGGCCAATCTAACTGGTTGAACTAGCTAAAAAGCCAACATATCTATATACATATAGATATATACTACATATATTCATTTAACATTTATCTGCTGCACATTTACCGGCCGGCAAAATCTTGTTAAATCTTCAGGGTATCCGGCATGGGGCTATTATCAGACCTGCACTTCCCCTTCATGTGTAGCTAGTTTCTAAGCGAACAAGGTCATTAAATTGTTGGCAAGCTAACGAAACTTTTTTGTTGACCATACAAACTGATAGATAAGTGGGTTGTCTAAAACCCTCTGCGTAGTGGCGAGGGCGGGGCAAAACAGGTTCAGCGTTCAAAGGTGTTTATTTGAATATCGATAGAGAAAAACAGGCCAGTTTGGCTTAACAAACATCGCGATGTTTTATGAAATCTTAAACAAAAGTAATCCTCATTTACCCCGAAAAATCAAGCTCTTTTTTATTTATACCCTGTACCCATTAAAAATGAAAAAAAACAGGGTTAATAACCTTGTTTCAACTTAAAATAAATTTAATTTAACAGAACTCTTGCCAAAAACAGAAACAGTTGTAGATCTATGATCACTATATTGTTCGGTATTTGGAATAACATCTTTAATTTTGAGCGCAATTTCATCATTTTTATACCTTTTGTTGGCATTCGATATATTTGATGCCGCTTAAATAGTACTATTTAGTTGGAGTATCCTGCTAAACGGAAAAGTTTATTTATTTTATCCAATTAATCAGTTAAACAAAAAAATGACAAAATTTTATTGTCAGATCAGATGTTTCAGTGTGTAACGGTTTATTTTAACAGATTAGGAAATCAGTAAGCGCCAAAATTGAAAGAGGTTTTTGTGTATAATACAAACATAACTTGTAACATTTAAAAATAACTTGCCAATTTTCTGAGAAATTGTTTAGCTTTATCTGAGCTTGCTTTCCATAAACAAATTGTTTTTCGTAAATAATGAGCAACACTGACCAGAAGCTATGTTTACTGCAAGTTCCGACTGATAACTTGTACACAACTACATATATATTCTATATATGTATATATAACCCGTTTAACGGTCTCAGTTCTCACTTATCAGGAAATATAAAATAAATGTGTATCGCTGGGTGGTTCGGTGGTTGGGTGTTTGGGCGCACGTCTTAATTATCGATGGACTTTATCAGATCGATAAATGGCGCCACAGCTGTTGAAATTCACACAAGGTATATTTAGTGGTATAATAGGCATAATTTATGCGCGTTTCATGGCATCGACTGCAATTGTCATGCCAATAAAAATCTAATTAAAACCATGAACGCTGCCAAGTGGTCGATAGTTCCCACCATTCGTAACTTGGCCAAATGTACATTTTAGTGAGCGCGAAAATAGGAAATCATTTGTCTAAATAACTGAGGGAATTTCGTCAGTTTAGTTCAGTTGAGTTTCTAGTTCGAAAAGCAAATATTTAATCATCTAAAAGACCTGTTGCTTCACCCAAACAAACCGCAAATGGTATAAATATCTTATCACCGGGCCCCCACTTGATGGAGACGACCTTCAAAAATAGAGTACAGGGCATTACGTAGCAAAAAAAAGTGCTTTTTAGCGTGACTCGTTCGGTTTTAATAACATATTGTAATTATTATTTAATAATTACATCAGACTAAACTAAATTTAAATATTTGTGAACATTGGGCGAATGCAAAATTATTGTTTTCTTGAATTCATAAAAGATTTTTTAATTAGTGAAAATTTGTTTTTGAATTAGATAAAATTAGTTGTTACATTTTTTGTATTATTGTTTACCATAACAAATTTATATTATTTGTTAAGTAAGTTTTTGAATATCTGTTGTTTTTTAATTAATTAAAATTAGTTTTTGAAATGATTTAATTAGTGTTTGTACCACTGTGGATAAATATCATGTTATCTAAAATTATTTCAAATTATTTTTTGATACAATTTATTTGGGCTTACACTACTGGTAAAACGATTTATAATTTTATGTACTGGTCACGTTAAGTTATAAAACTATTAAAAAATTATTATATTTTAATTAATTTAAATTATTTCAAATTAATTTTTTAGTGTTTGCATAACTGTGCATTAATACCATGTTTTCTAAAATGAATTTACATCATATTTTAATTAATTTTGGAAGTGTTTGCTCTACAGTGGATAAATAAATAAGAAATAGGTTGATTAGCAATATAAAAAAAAAAAAAACTTTAAATAAATATAAAACGTTAAATAAAAATATATAATATATCATCAGTTTACAATATTAATAAAAATGCGATTCTAAAACCCGCTAAATAAGCAACACTGTTTGCAAGTAATTTTTAGTACATTTATTGTGTAAGGAAGCCTAGCTCATAACCCCGCGCCGCCATAAGTTATCGATAGCCAAATTGGTGCATCCCTCGTCAGCTGCTGACGAACGCGATGCGAAAAGAAACAACAAAAACAACGTAAAATTCTGAGACAATTTTGTTGTTGGCCGAGGCCGATAAGAAAATAGCTGAGGAACTGCGTGCGTTTTCTGTTGAGAGGGGGGAGAAGTGAGAAGGGGCGAGAGAAGAGCAAACAAAGCAGAGCGAAGCAAGTGCCAACATGTGTTTTAAAGAATACGCTGGTTATTTATAGGGCAGCCAGCGCAGCGCAATGAGATACGAATACAAATTGGTATTAAACCAACAGCATAAATGTAAAATATCGCTAATCTGCTGTTTTAACTACATTTTACAGCTGGCCAGCGATGAGAAGCCGCCAGGGGCGAACCGCCGCAAGGGCAGCGGCAGCGGCAACGGCAGCAGCGGCGGGGGACGTGGCGGGGGCGCCAGCGGCCTGAAGATATCATTTCTCTGTCTGATCGTGTCGGTTGTGCTGTTGTTGTTCGTGTTCGGTGTGTATCGACTGCATAATGCGCCCACTGTGACTAAAACCACTAACAAACCCGATTTTCCCACTGTCACAATTCCATTTCATGTCGCGCCTCACGTGCAACCCGTGCCACGTGCCACCACCACCACCACCCCACAACCCCCTCTGGATGAAAACGATGCAGGCTTCGTCTCGGAGAACGCCAGCCCCTACCTGGCCAGGCTCGCCTCCAAGCTGGGCTACAGCAAGGTGCAGTATGCGGCGATCATCGACGCGGGCTCCACGGGCAGCCGGGTGCTGGCCTACAAGTTCAACCGCAGCTTCATCGACAACAAGCTGGTGCTGTACGAGGAGCTGTTCAAGGAGCGCAAGCCGGGACTCAGCAGCTTTGCCGACAACCCCGCCGAGGGGGCGCACTCGATAAAGCTGCTGCTGGACGAGGCGCGCGCCTTTATACCCAAGGAGCATTGGTCGTCCACGCCGCTGGTGCTGAAGGCCACAGCCGGATTGCGTCTGCTGCCGCAGAGCAAGGCGGAGAATCTGCTGAACGCCGTGCGGGACTTGTTCGCCAAGTCGGAGTTCAGCGTGGACATCAATGCCGTGGAGATCATGGAGGGCACCGACGAGGGCATCTTCAGCTGGTTCACCGTCAACTTTCTGCTCGGCCGTCTGTCCAACACCAACCAGGCCGCCGCCCTGGATCTGGGAGGCGGCTCCACTCAGGTCACCTTCTCGCCCACAGATCCCGAGCAGGTGCCCGTGTACGACAAGTACATGCACGAGGTGCTGACCTCCAGCAAGAAGATCAACGTCTTCACGCACAGCTATCTGGGATTGGGTCTGATGGCAGCGCGTCATGCCGTCTTCACCAAAGGCTACGCCCCAGAGGCGACGGTTGTGGAGAGCGTCTGCGTCAATCCCATCATCTCGAATCGCACCTGGACCTATGGCAATGTCAAGTACCAGGTCAGCGGCAAGGAGAACCCCAAGGCCTCCGGCGACGAGCCCGTCGTCGACTTTGACGCCTGCCTGGAGCTGGTCAAGAGCAAGGTTATGCCCCTGGTCAAGCCGAAACCCTTCACGCTCAAGCAACACGCCGTGGCTGCCTTCAGCTATTACTTTGAGCGCGCCATAGAGTCGGGATTGGTGGATCCCACCACTGGCGGGGAGACCACCGTGGAGGCGTACCGCAAGAAGGCCCAGAAGGTCTGCGCCATACCCAACGACGAGCAGCCCTTCATGTGCTTCGATCTGACCTTCATCTCGGTACTGCTGCGCGAAGGGTTCGGCCTTAACGACAGCAAGAAAATTAAGGTAGGTTGGGCTCTTCCCAGAGCTCGCACAAAAAGGTCAAACGAAGTTTCGAACGCTCTGGTTTTGGGAAAAACTCCAAAAGTAAGCATAGGCCACTTTCCGATTTAGGTAAAGCCAATAAGCGTCAGAGCAAGAGGAAATAGAGCAGTCGGTAAAACAAAGGTCGCTTATACCCTCTACCTGGAGCTGGGCTTCGATTCGATTTAATAGATTTTTTTTTCTCGGCGATTAAAACGATTCTCTTTTTTTGGGAATCGATTCTGCGATTTCTTGTGAAATTCATTCAATGTAACGTGCCTCAAATGAACAATATACAGTAGAATCCGGTTATAGCGACATTCAAGGGACCGACGATTTTACGTCGTTATATCCGGAAGACAAAATCCATGATTTTGTTTCTTTTTCGTATTGAAAAAAACACAAAATCCATGATTTTGTTTCCTCTTTAAAGTTTTTTTTTTTTTGTTCGGCACGTCGCAATATCCGGTTGAATTGTGAAAAATCTCGTCGGTGGTAAGCGGTTTGACGCTAAAAGCGGAGACGTTCTAAGCGGAGGCCCTTTCATATAAGTTTGTATGGGGACCAACCAAGCCATCGAGTTTTCGTCGCAATAACCGGACGGACGCTATAAGCGGCGTCGTTATAACCGGATTCTACTGTATATATAATATATATATAATAGGTAGCAAAAAGTTCAAAATGTTGCATCCGACTGGTCAGCTCCGTCCTTACAAGTTTTTGTTTGTTTTTTCAAACCATATTAATTTAGTTTTGTATGCATCGATTTTTAGGGTTTTCACTCAGACTACCTGCAAATTGCAATAACCAATTTTTGTTTCGATTAATCGATTAAATCGATTTTTGCAGATTTTTACATTTTAAAGATCAAACCTAGCTCTACCTCTACCCATTAAAAATGAATTTGAATTTTTTCGAAGAAAATAAGTTTAGTGAAGACCAACCCGAACCGTTACGATGTTCAAGCGATCTTCTTGAGATCTTTTGTGCCTCGTGTGCTTTTCCAGTGCTACGGCTATTAATGATGTTTTCTACTTGCAGCTTTATAAAAAGATTGACGGCCACGAAATATCTTGGGCTCTGGGCTGTGCCTACAACGTGCTGACGAGCGATGAGAAGTTCAACAATTCCTAGTCTGTAGACGGCGAGATCTTAGCTGAAAATGTTTATAGAGTGCCTTAGACGTGCATCGAAGTATACTAAAAACACACACACACTCGCATACACACACACACACAGACACAGATACATTTTCACACTCGCACACGCACACGCAGCCTTCTAGCCAGTTAATGGATATTATAGTATATCTGTTCTTTAGTGCTAAGAATTCAATTCAATTGGCTTTAATTGAGGCAAATTCGTTTGGTTACTTGAGGCGGCAGTACACTGTGACAAAACACTGAACGTTTCTAATTTTTAATTCCAGTTTCGTGTGATTGTTTATTGTATTAATGTATTATTATTAATTTCCACGATATTATAATCCTTAGTCTGTACGCACCATGCTTTCCTTTTGTATATAAAAGTATACATATCGAAATTGTGCAATTTGATTGTTTCATGTTTTTGATTGGAATTGTGTAGCTTTACGAAAATATCATTTCCCAAAAGAGAAACAGAGCACAGAGTAGCAAGAAATGAATTTTAAGTAGAATATTCAAATAAAGGTAGAATATTCAAAATAACGCAAATATTGCAATTTATACTGATACTCTATAACTAACTTCGACATTGAGATAATCCAAGTATATCGTAGATAGTAGATCTTTATAAATAATATTGTTCTTCAACTCAAGCATAATTAAACTGCATCATTTTACTCCAAATACCGCGTGCATTAATAAAATAGTGTCTTTATTACGTGTCTCCTCTTCCACATACAAAAACCTTTACAGTTTATGCTATATCAGATACATTGGTTTATAGACATGGGTGTTTCGGAAACATAATGCTACATGGGTTGTAAATGCGTACAAAGAAAGTGGTGAACATCGCTTCCGATTTTCAACTGAAGCATCTAAGATAACATTTGGCTATAGCTGTTTACGTCAGCGTCAGACGCTGCGGCTTTATGTTCAATCGGTCGATGATGTACTGCGGCATGCAGAGCGTGGGGTTGATGGCCTTGAGGCCAGGGTGGCCCAGGAGCGAGAGGCCGCCAATGCCGAAGAGCGTGTGGAATATGTCGGGCATGTTGCCGGTGCGATCGGAGAAGCCGCCGGTCTCCTCGTCCTGGCAGGACAATATGAACTGCTGCAGCTTCTCCGAGCTGATCCAGTGCAGTCGACCCATGATGGTCAGCGAGGAGAGCACCCACCACGAGTAGCAGACATCGGGCAGCTTCTCCGGGCGCCCGTTGAGTCCGCCGGAGGGCAGCTGCCGCTCACAGAGCCACCAGCCCAGCTTGTCCACGTCCAGCAGGTGCAGGCGGTGCGTCAGCGAGAAGAAGCCCACGCAGCAGTAGATGAGACCTGCAACGGTACGACGAGAACGGAGAACAAAGATTAGCTGAGAGTTCAGAGATTTGTTTGGGACATCGGACTGACGGGAGAGCTCTAAAAAGGCTCCTGTATGGGGTACAATAGATCTTTTGGGTCGCAGTGCAGATTTCTCCACACCAATAATAATAAAAGGAGTTCAGAGAAGTTTCTAAAAGATAGAGCTGAATTTATCTATCCATTTGAAAAAGTACCAAAGGGTTTTTGAAGTGCAAGTGAAGAGGGAGGCGTGATAAACCCCATACCATATTTACTTATACATATTCTTCATCTGGACAAGGAGATAAGTCGATATAGCCATGTCCGTCTGTCTGACTGTTCGTAGATCTAGCAAACTATAAGAGCTAGAAATACCATTTATTGTATGTAGACACTTTTATGCAGCACGCAGATAAGGTTTCCTTTAGATTTTCGATATCTTCTCTCGTAAATTGTGAGAATCAAATTGTAATAAACCTACTGGTAGTTAGATCAATTCTTTTTCCAATTTTAAAGCTACAGTTTTGTAATTTGACATGTACGTAGCATATGGCGTTGTTCGTCGATGATGCGAATTGGATTGCGATGCGATATGAAACAGCGAAGATATGTAACGCACCATTACGAAAAAGGCAGTTTGAAGTATGGGTGTTCTACTGGCGGTTACGTCCGACTACAAATTCAATCTAACTGCAAATTCAACCTGCCGCTTTTGTATCGAATTTATCAGATTTTGGACTGATTCGATCTAGAAAATTAAAGATAGAGTCCGGCTCTACTACAAGACTCACCCTCACCCGCATATCTACTGTCCGTTACGTCCGACTACAAATTCAACCTATCTGCAAATGTAACTCTTATTCTCTGCTCTTATTTCGATTAATCGATTATATCGACTTTTGACGTGATCTAGAAGATCTAGAATCGATCTAGGAAAGTAAAATTAGAATTCAGCTCTTCTGGAAGACTCACCTGCATGGGATTCAGCGCCTGGCTTGGAGCCGAAGCCGCCGTCCGTCTGGTTGCAGCAGGAGAGGACGAACCGCACCGCCCGCTCCACGTCGATGGTCTGCTGCATGCGGCCGAGCAGCGTCAACGTTGCCACCGCGCAGAAGCTGAACCGCGTGTCCACCTCGCCCCACCTGTCCCCGAAGAAGCTGCCGTCCGGCTGCTGCAGCCCCACCACAAACCGCACCACCGCCTCCCCATCCACCTCCGCGAGGGCGTCGTAGGTGCACAGAATCTGCACCGCCGACAGCGTGTACAGCAGATGCGGGTCGTGCCCCTCGCAGGGCGCAAATCCCCCGCTGCTGGGGCATTGGCAGCGCTTCACGAACTCGATGATGGAGGCGCGATCCAGACGCTCCAGCTGCCCCATTGTGTCCAGCGCTGTTACGCCCCAGTAGACGCCCGACATGCGCAGGAACTCCGTCATGCAGTACTCGAAGTCCTCCTCTCCCCCCTGCCCCTGGCCCTGCTTCCCGTGGTTCCCAATGTACTCGACGTGCTTCCAGAACTGCAGCGTTTTGCTGTCGCCGTCGGCGTCGGCGCCGCCGTTCGACGACTTGACGAAGCCCGTGAAGTCCATCGCTGATTGTGTTCAATTGTTCAATTAATTGAAATCTATCGCTGAGTCGACATTATTAATAATTCCGTTCGACAGCTCAGCGCACTCTTTATTTACTACGGCGCGAAAGGCGCTAAAAAATCCCCAACAAAATACCGCAATCGCGCGTTCAGGGCTGGCAATCGAAAACTTGAAAATGAACCAGTGCTGCCAACGCCTCCACAAAAAACGACAGATGAACCAAAATAAAACAGAAAACGAACAAACATTTAAGCATAAAAACAGTACATTATATTTAATCAAAAAATTAAGGAATAAAAGCGAAAACGACATTTAATTCACTAAATAAATAAGCTACGCGTATAGGCTAAACCTCAAGAGATTAATAAAAAATGTTTTTTCTGGATATACCCCAATACTCACAGCAAATGGTAGACTTTTTTTCTTTTAATTGATTTCATATTGTAATTTCATTTTCCCCAGATTATCTGCTATCTTTTTTTTAAGTTTGAAATATTATTTATTTTAATTTTTATTTGATTGTGCTTAATTAACTGGTCTCAGTTGACATTTAAATAAATAAATCAAAAACGCTATAATATTTTACAGCTAGCCAAATTTAAAAGCATTTCACGCCTGAAAGATATTTCATATTTTTTATGTTTTTTAATAAAATAAATATAGAGTAAATATTCAAATCCGTTACAAAGTAAGTTTTCAATATCGTAAATTTCAAACTCCGATATGTTGACAATTGTCGATAGATTTTTGTGCTGATTGGTGGCTGGTATTTTTAGAGCGACCAAGAGTGGTCACACTGTGCTTACATATGTTGTGATAAACTAGAATCTCAATAATTCTGACAAAATAAAATAAAAATAAACAATATTTGATCGACAATGGCCCTGAATGGGTTCTGGGACTTCTTCCAAAAGGGGAAGGTGTGTGTATGTATGCTAGCCCTAAGATTCCGCAAGCGCCGTGTGCATAACGTTCTAAATCTACATATCACAGCTTGCCGCCTTAAATGAAAATTCATTAAAATATTTACTTAAATTGCTTGCAGACCTTCAAACCCAAGAAGAGATTCACGGCAGGCACAATACGCTATTCGCTGCACAAACAGGCCCAGGCCAGCCTGCAGTCCGGCATCAATTTGCGGCAAGTGGTGCGACTTCCGGAAGGGGAAAACATGAACGACTGGCTGGCGGTGCATGGTGGGTGCTAATGATACCCTGTAAAACAGCATTAATCACTTGTGTGCGAGGAGGGTGTGCCACAGCCCATATATTCTTCATCAGGGCGTGACGCGTCCATATAGCCATGTCCGTCTGTCTGTCCGTCCCTCCGTCTGTAAGAAAGCGGAGATCTCCGAAACTAATAGAGACAGAGCAACCATTTTTAGAATCTAGATAGATTATTCAGAATGTACATATATGTATATAAGGTTTATTACAAATTCAAGATGCTCAAATCGAGAAAAACCGCATAACAAGGCGTAATACTGAACGTGGAAGGTTGTTGTTTAGAATATATATTCTCTAGAGCTGGATTCGATCTCTAATTTTCAAAAATATATCTTAATCGATTAATCGAAATAGAAACATCAATATGAATTTGCAAGTAGGTTGAGTGAAAAACTTTAAAATCTATGCATAAAAAACCCGATTTGTCTGTTACATATCTTAGCCGTTTCAAATCCTACCGCAATGCAAATTTTTACTCGGCCATTTTTAGGAGGAATGAGGAGAGGTATCAAAAATCTAAAACAAAATTGATCTAATCTTGTTCTAAGCATAGGAGAACCTACATAACAAATATGAACAGACAGACCGACGGACATGGCTATATTGGGTGCAGGGTACTCTGCGGTACGGCGCGTCCGACTGATCGGCTCGGTCCTCTCTGGTTTATTTATACACATATGATGCGCAGAATAATGTATGCTTAATAATACTTTAATGTGTTTTGCGCCCTCAGTTGTGGACTTCTTCAACCGCATCAATCTGATTTACGGCACCGTTTCGGAGTATTGCAATGAAATGACGTGCCCCACGATGTCCGGCGGCTCCCGTTACGAGTATCTATGGGCGGACGGTGATTTGTAAGTCTGTTGACCTACGCCTTTCATAAGTGCTGATAACAATTACATTTGTATTAGGTATAAGAAACCCACGGCGCTGCCTGCTCAGAAGTACATAGAGCTGTTAATGGACTGGATTGAGACGCAAATCAATAACGAAGCTGTATTTCCCGTTTCCACTGGTAATTCTTTTTTTATACACTATGCCTATAAAACTGGTAAAGCCAGGGTGTTGTATCGATAACTCGAATAGGCAAGCGGATCACAATTTTACGAATTACGAGGATATGAAGTAACGAAACAATATATTAATTTGTAATAGGTTTAAATATTCTTTGCGATTCGGAAAATTCTACGATTTAACGGAGGGAATTTTTACGAATTACCGAATTTTCAAAGTGAGCGTCATTACAAATTATTTAGAGTATCGACGAATTGAATCTATTTAGCCTTGTCTGTTTGGCCATATGTCGATCTCAGCAGCTGTAAGAGCTAGGGCAGCCATGCACAGATAAGGTCTAATGTTGGATGCCACGCCCAGTTCGGTACAAAGCTTAAAGATTGCTCAATTTGAAAGGTGATACTAGGCATATGTTAATCATATTTATCTATGCTCAAAAGTGCATTAAAATCGGATGATAAACAGAAAAGTTATTTAAGAAGCAAATTATGCATGCTCACTCGCTTGCTTTCGGATGCGTACGACTGACCCGCTACAGCCTTACCACATTTTACTTGAAAATAATCTAATTTTAACTTATTAATTCCGCTTTTGCATTTCTTAAAATGCACAACTGTGATTTAATCTCGTACTAAATCAGGTATTCCTTTCTATTTCTTTAATTCTAGATGTGCCGTTCCCCAAATCGTTTGCTTCGCTTACTAGAAAAATTTTGACTCGATTATTCCGCGTGTTTGTGCACGTCTACATACATCATTTCGACAGGATCGTTACCATAGGCGCCGTAAGTATTATCAAACTCATTCCAATTAAATCATGCCATATATCTTTATACTGTTTTTATAGGAGGCGCACGTTAATGCTTGCTATAAGCATTTCTATTACTTCGTGCAAGAGTTCGACTTGATATCGGCCAAGGAATTGGAACCTCTACACGAAATGACGTCCAGAATTTGTAAAGATAGAGATTAGGCCTCTTCACAGACTTCAAGCTGACTTGCTCAAAGGCTGGATGCTTTTAGCTACGAATCTCGAAAAGTCATAACTTTAGGTTGCTTTTAATCAACGTAAATAACAATGTGTTTGTACGAATATATGTACTCTATGTTAGCCATAAGACTGTGATGTCCATAGTGTGTTGTGTACGTCATTAAACTAACAGAAACATCAAACACCTTCTTTTCGATTATAGATCTACATAACATGAAAAAATACATACATAGTATAACTCTAAAGACGGGTGTATGTACGTAAGTGTTTTGTGTAGTTAATCCGCTTAGTTCAATAGATAAAACCAATTAAGTATCTCCAGAATATAGAAACTTTTTTTCTACACTGAGAATATTATTTTAAAGTGCAACAATACATAGTAATTTCTGATACAGATATTTGGATTCATGGGTCAATATCGATTTTTATATTCACACATTTTAATTTTGTTTTGTGTGTAGGTCTATTTGTACACTTTGACCAGAGTTTTAATTTTTTATACAATAACAACAATATATTGACATTAGTGTTATAAAATGACCTCATATTACTTTACAGCACCGGCAAAAATGAACGATTTTCGTTTAAACTTTAAAATCGGTTCTCCACAAAATGTATAGTATGAAAACTCTTATATTTATTGTCTAAACACTTTTATAATTAGAGTCTATAGTAAAACTATTTATATATACTCTAACATTATGTGCCATTGAATTACTTGTATCGTATTAATATATCATAAAGTTCGATATTATATTTGATATAAGTTATGAAATTTCGAAAGGCCGTTATATCGAAAATCTCCAATATCATAGTTTTACCAGCTGTGGCTCTTACACTTTTAAATTGATTAATTGATTTTATTCTTTCGCTGGCTAAAAAGATCTGTTAAAAAAGCTTCAGCTAATCTTTGTATCATGGATTACTGAAAATCATGCCCAGGACGACAGTGCACAAAATTATTGTCTTACAGGGTATATCTACACTTGTAGGTATTTCATGCACTGCCTACAGAATATGTTAACTCTATTTAACTAGTTTAACCAATAAAACCAAAAACCTTATCCTAATCTCCAGTCTATGATATTTTTATAAACTATCTAATTAGACCATAATAATAAGAACTTATTATAATTAAGTCCATCTATTACAGAGTAACACTTCAGAGTTAATTGATTGGAAACACAGTGCAATAATCGACTCCCGTTGCTAAGAACTCTGTTTTCATAAAGTTATCTTGGCTTTAAATGCAATAATAATTCGACCCAGAATGGCAATAAATATTTTCAGTAATTTAAGCCCATTTTCAGTCATTTAACCAGCAGTGAAGCCGTCACAACACCAACAACACCAGCAACAAGACTAACAACGACAAAAAATAAAAAACAAAAAAAAAACAATGATAGTAGAAGGAGCGAAGCGTAAATGAAACTCCACCCACATAGGCGATAGTAAGAGCTGGAAATTATTAGGTGTTTTATACACGATATAATGTGTATACAGTATAAAAGCGGCTATAACCAATAACAGTAAAGTAGGGTTGAGCCAACAACCTACAACCACTGCACAAGAACAACACGGCCTGTAAAGACCAATGAGAATAAATTGGGAGAACCCCGTGTAGGCAGGGCGATATCACGCACACCTTACTCTATTATAACTACGCTTCTTTGCCTCTGTGTGTGTGTGTGTCTCTGTGTGTGTGTTGCTCTGTGTGTGTGTGTGTGTGTGTGCAATTTCAGGGGTTGTTTTCATCATGGTCATGGATGGCGTTGAAAAGAGCGAGGCCCCAGAGAAACGAACGTTTCAATTCAAATGGCCTGTGGTACAGTGAACACTCAATAGTAGGAACAATTTCTTCAAGGTGCGAATAAAATACAATAAATTAAAATAAAATAATTAAAATAAATTGTACACCTTAGTATTATTTTTAGCCATTTTTGAGCACTGTTGTGTACTTATTCTCAATACTTAAAACTTAATTAGAGCAAATGGGAAATAGGTATGCGCATCACTCAAAAGGATGTTGACTCCGTCTGTCTGTCTGTCTAAAACTAAAGTCTAATTTATAACCTAAAATACTCGAGTTAACATATTTAATGCAATTAATTTAGATTAAATGTTTCCAAGCTTTATAATATAATCTAAGTTTAATTTAAGTTTATGATTTGTGACTTTACGTAATGCTGTAAATTAAAAGTCCTTTGTACATGTGGCATTAGGAATTTCTCCAATAATAAAAATTAGGCTAAAGTCTTGTGATTTGACATAAACGTAGCCTAATACATGATCTATGGATGTTGTGAATTGTATTACGGTCGGTTAAGAATTAGCGTAGATTATTTGCAATTTGCTGGTGTATTATTGAAACCCAAAACACAGGGTCGCTCACTTGTTGGTTACGTCCGACTGTAGCCTGTAGTCCGGTTGATCTATTCCGTACTTACTGGGTTTTATCTGAATGATAGATAGCACCATTTCTCACCTAATTTACAGTTCAATATGTGGAGTTTCTACTGTATAACTTTGATTATATGTATGGAATAATACGGATTTACATTCAATTTAAATAGCACTTAGTGATAATGCAATTTGCACACTTCCCAAGAATCTATCTGCTCTATTTAGTGCATCTTATTGTAAATTGTTAATTAATACAAAATTAATGCCAAATCATTTGCAAATTCAGCGAAATCTGGAGATTACTCCTGTTGATTAAAGCGACCCAACTTGTCTTTCTTTCGCCCGGTACACTTTCGGTGGTACGGAAATTCGAAATGGCATGCGCAGGAGGTGATGAGAGATTTCTCTTTGGAGGCACAGAGAGAAGGACCTGTAATGCCATTGGCTTTCCTGGATTCGAAGTAGTCGAGCGTTTAAATTCGCAAGGGCAACTATGCATCGGACTAGAAGTGCTGTGAATAAACCATAATTATAATTATCTTGTGCCGATGGGAAAGTGTTTGTTTGTTTGCTTTAAAGTAAAATGGAGCAATTAGCGCAGTTTGTGAATAAATCATTTGAATTCAATTTGACAAATAATCGTGTGAACAACCTATTCAACTCCATGACTAACGCTCGCATACAGAAACTAACTGAAGCAACTAATTCCATATTAATTAATTCCAACCGTAATCTCGAACGCACTTCCGTCGATAATTGCCCCAACGATAACGATGAATCCATGGATATCGACATAACCGATATTTCTGTCGCGGAAGATAGCAGCGTCGACGATGATATAATTTCCTCCAAGCCGTTGTCCTTGGTTAAAATCCGTTCTTTGCAACAGACCGCGATGGTTGCCGTCGCCAATAATAGTGAAAACGTACGTAAGACTGAACCAGCTAAACCCAAGAACTGGCTTATATCTGACCTATTGGTTGCGGATGTTAACTCTGAAGGTAATTTCGTATAGAAACAAATTAATAAATACATCATCGTATCCATTACAATGAGTTATTGTTAAAAACTAGTACCATGAGATGCTATTAATATTAAAGTTTATAAAAGTTAGTTCCGTCGGTAATTCATTGTTATATTCTGTTCTGAATTTTAACTTGAAATACGAGAAGGGTTCTCA
>JAWNNJ010001508.1:0-43554 GCA_035045125.1 Hypselothyrea guttata
TTAAATATATATATATATATATTTTTTTTTAATATTATTAACAAATTTTGCCAATTTTGTTTTTATTTTTCTTAATTAATCTAAATTTATTCATGACTCTTTTGCTATTTGTACTTAAATTTTAAAGCAGAATAAGCTTAATTTAAACGCTTTTTTTTTTGCAGAGCGACTTACTGTTGATTTTTCTGAGTGTATCCACACACTCGCAGAGCCTGAGCTGTATACCATTTTGCTTGCTGTTTGATGCTTATCAGTTTGTCGCGCTTCCGTTAGCTTGGCTTAGTTACACTCTCTCACACACACACACACACTCACACACTCACACTTACACACACACACACTTACAGCCAGTCTGCCTGATAACATTTACCGTTGCCTTTGCTGTGCTCACACTTGACTTAAAAGCCTCTACAGCATTTGTCTGGCACCAACTGAAAGAAAAAGTGCGAAAATTGCTGTAGTTGCAACCAGAGTTGGTGTCTGGCAAATAATTGTTTAAGGCTTAAGAGAAAAATATTTAAAAAATTCCAGCTCGTTTTAAACATATTATTTAAAAAATGTATGTTAAATTTGCAAATAATTTCTAAATATTTAAAAAATTCCAGCTCGTTTTAA
This sequence comes from Hypselothyrea guttata, assembly GCA_035045125.1. Classification (NCBI taxonomy): domain Eukaryota; kingdom Metazoa; phylum Arthropoda; class Insecta; order Diptera; family Drosophilidae; genus Hypselothyrea; species Hypselothyrea guttata. The sequence continues at coordinate 616 of JAWNNJ010001508.1, forward strand.
AGATATTTTTTTTATGAATTTTATGTTAAATTTCCAAAAAATTCTCCAACTAATAGTAAACTTTTTTAAGCCTCATAGAGTTTCAAAATCAACAATTAATCTTAAATAATTTAAATGGAAATAGAATATAAATATTAATTGAAATGTTTAACAACTTTCTGTTAACTTTTAAAATTTAGTTTTGAATTACGAATTTTCAAAAGCATTTAAATTTAAATCAAATATCTAAATTCGTAGTTCAAACAACTTGAATTGAGACATCAAAAAAATCCCAAAAATCAAAGGAAATTCATTTATTTTGGTACCAACGACATTTTGACAGCCGACAGGATGTCATAATTGTCGGTCAATCTATCAATCTGCCCTTTAAACTGGCTTTCAAAAATTCCGCAAAATTTGCCAGTTCATCAAATGCACAAATCGGTCATAAAATATGCAAATCTCGTGTCGATTTTCTCTTGGCATTTCCGCTGTTGTGCTGTAATTGAGTCGAATTATCTGGGCGAGCTTATTATAAAGCAATTAAATCATGACGGGATTCGGTTGCCACAGGTCTGACCAGCAGTCATATGTCCAGTCATATCAATAGGTCAGACAAATGATCGATGAAGTTGACTCCAAAATAAAAGCCAAAGTATTGTAAACGGAAATGATAATTTCGAAATTTGAAAACGTTTTTTCAAATTGATAACAATGCAGGGGAATGATAGAAACGATGGCAAATGGCATTAATTTTCGGCTCTTTAGAGACAACTTTGACACCGAGAGCTGAATAAACGCTTAATTAACACTCAATAGCGCAACTAATGGCGCTCAAGGGGATGACGGGGCATGCGGCATGCGGCAGCCTAAGTAAATTGCGGCAATTCAAGGCGCGACGAATGCAACTCAAAAAGACCCCAAAAAACAAATTCGAAAAAAAATCAAATATATATATAGAAAAATTGCAGACAAAATTAAAGTTTTTAAAAGCAAACAACGCAAATTGACATTTTGCCTCAGCGACAAGCCAAAATAAATAGAAAAAACAATTTTTGTTGCAAGACGTTGGGGCAAGCCCAGCAGGGGCAATCGAAAATGACAGTTGGAGTTTTTTTTTGTATTTCTGCACAAAAGTTACTAAATGACTAAACTTTGTTGTTCGACATTCGGCATTGAATGTTGCATGTTGCATGTTGAATGTTGAATGTTGAATGTTGAATGTTGCACATTGACTTGGCCGGGGGAAGAAAAAAGTGAAAAGCCAAGGCAAATGTAAGAAAAACAACACCTGAGGGCAAGGAGTTGCAGTTGCGTCATGACTCCCAGCCAACAATCAATGTGGCTGCCACAGTTGCAACAACTGTTGCACGTCTGTGTGGGTGCACATTGCATCGATGATCGCGTTGAAATCTGCTCGCATGTAACGTTTAAATTTGTTGGAAAGTCTGCCCAATCGAGCGAGCTAAGGGGGCAGCGTGGCATGTGGCATGTGGCATGCTTAACTCTAGCAGAGTTGCACGATTTTCTTGTAATTTTCCGCCAGCGTTTTTCTTACAGCGCTGCGCGCTCTCTACATAGTATATAAATCTGCGAATGTTTGTTTAATTTCGTGTGTTTATTTGCCGCGTTTTTTGTTTTAATTTGTCGGAAAAAATTGCTTCAACGTTGGCCAGAAAACCGCTAAAAAAGAAACCTACAAAAAGTCCATGCGAAAATAAAGTAAAAAATTCGGCAATGTTGCAGTCGGACGCCACCAACAGTAGCATACCTAACAGCTCACTTTTCAATATTTAATTTGATGCAAAATATTGATTAATATAATATCATGTTAAAAGATACAATTGTCAAATAACAACCCTCTAAGACTAAAATTTTAGAAGTTTGGGTCTTTATTGATTTGTGAGTGAACTAAACCTGACATTTAAATTTTAAAATAAACCTGATCTGTGCATGATATACACCTACTTACATTCCAAACATGACTGCTCTAGGTCTTCTGATTCCAGAAATCGAGCCGTTCAAATATAGGGACAGGGCTAGGTCGGCTCAATTAGTCGTCCTTGTCAAGAATATATATAATTTTTGGGCTCTGCCACGCCTTCCGCCTTTATTTATATTGCTATTTATATTTTTAATTCCCACACATTTGTTCAAATTTATTATACCCTTTTTTTCAAACATTTTTCAAAGTTTGCCCAACGAATTTTGGCTAATTGTATGGCGATCATTGCTCATTACGGCTCATTATAGCTGCTGTTGTTGTAGTTGTTGCTGTTGTTAGTTGTAAGTTGTTGTTGTTTGTTGTTGGTTGTTTGTTGTTTGTTGCTTTGGTTGGGGTGGTGCAACTTACAGGTTCTTGTGCTGTCTTCGTGTTTTGTTTTGTTTTATTTTTTTCCTTTTTGTAACTCTTCCCCTCCTTTTATTGTCATTGATCTTGTAGCCAGATTAGCATAGATATTGTTTTCTATTTGTGATTAGATGTCTGAGCACGATCTTGTTTATTGGTATGTGTATTGTTGCTGGAATGTCTGTTATTTTTAGCCACCAAAGAAAGAAAAAAAATAAGCGGAGTTAACAAGTTGGCGAATCGCTGCTTTAAAGCCCATAAAATGAGGTCTATAAAAAGCAGCTATTAAATATAATGCGTATCAAATTTATATCATTTGTCCAATCAACCCATCAATTCAATGTAAATTTATAGGAACTCCACTCACAAATTCAGCTCGTGCTAATGGATGTATTTAAAGTTCTCGAATTACAATCCAAATTTTTGATATATTTATAGCATTTTATAAAAGTTTTGGCTGATTTTAGACAGTATTATAATTCTGCCAAATAAAATCTAGAAAGTTGTAAAAGAGTTTATATTGAACGCATGCGCTTGAATATTTTAAAAGAAATTTTAATTATTTATAATATAAATTCAAAGTTCATTATTTATTGGATAACTTAATATATGATAATAATTTCCATTTTATGTACTTTCAAATTCTGACATAAAATTTTACTTTTATTTTGGGAAATCTTATATTCAAAGAAAAAACTCCATGAAGGAATTATATTTAAAGTTTATCATAAATATGACTTTAAAAATGTATTAAAATAAATCAGATAAAATGTTGTATCGGAAACTTCTCAATATTCAAAAATTAATATATATTTTTTTAATTTTAATAATTATCAATTTTTGGTCATTATTTTCTAGCTAAATATTAGATCAAACCTTGTCTTATTCATATGATTTTTTTTGTGGGTTTATAAGCTTTTTAGCATTTTTAGATGTGAGCTCCACATTCATGCTTGTAATATTTTTTATGCCCCTTTATTGCCTACATAAAAAAATGCCGTTTGTTTGTTTTGTTGCCATTTACATAGTTTCATAGCTAATCAAAGTCAGTCGTAAAGCTGTTGATTAAATGCCAAATAGAATAATCAACAAAGGGAAGCTTGCGCTTATTGCCATTGTTAGTTTTGGTAATTTAAAAGTTTCTGTTTCTGTTTCTATTTTCTGGATTGTTGTTGTTGCCAAAATATATTACAGATCATAAAATGCAAATAAACTGACAAGCGAAACTTGATTTGCGGGCAAATTGAACAAATGTGGCACTTTGAATGGGCCAAAAACTGATGACAAAAGCCAATAAAAGTTTTCAGCGGTTTTTGTGCATGGGTTTTTATGAGTTGCGAGGTTCCTAACCATAAAAAAAGCTATATATATGGGCATAATACCTGAAGAGTTGAGGTTGAAGTTTGATTTTTCATCGATTTGAAATGTTTGAGGCATTGTTGCGCTTAAAGTAAATAAAATAAAATTAAGGAGGGAATTTTTTATTTTATTTTTTTTCTCATTTTTTTTGTTGATTTAGCATATGACAAAGCGTTTGCCTCTAAGTTTTTACGACTTTCGCTTTTGATGGCCTGCAGGGGCCAGTGCAGGGGCTCCTCTCCTCTGATCCGGTCTGGTTTTTTTTTTGGTCTGGTCTGGTCTGCTGTAGGTCGCAGCTCCACGATATATAAATCGATTCCTTTTCACAGTCTCCATCTCTCTGTCTCTATTATGAAATATGAAAAGCGCAATGTAAAATGAATACAAATCTATGCAGCACGGGGCATGAACGTTAAACTCCATACACAGTAAGAAAAATTGTGTTCTAAAATTTAGTGTGAATTTAAGAACTTGCAAACTTAATAAATTCTAGATATAAATGTGAATTCATAAAAAACTTGTGTTTTAGCATAAGAATTTTTCTTAAAATGATAAGATTGAATTTTAGAATTCTACCAATTGTTAAATATATATTAAAAACTTTTGTTTTATTTTAATTATTCAATTTAATTTTCTTAAATTTATTTTTATTTAAAGGTTTGCATAAACTTAGATCTAGAATTTGTAAGATGTTTTTACAAATTCTGTTATCTCAACAGATATCAAAATATATATCAAGTACTGATTTGTTTCTCTCAGTGCACTCAATGCTGCGGCTGCTGTTGGTGCCACAAAGGCGATACAAATCGAAGCTGGCGATCTGCGGACTTGCAGCTCCCTCTCTGCTTGCTGCATGTTGCACTTTCCACAGCGGCAGCAGGTCTATGCTTGCTTCTCCTTCGCTCTGGTGCTTGCAACAAATGCCTGTGGCATAAATGCTCGACATAAAGGGCAAGAGTTCAGAGCCAGTTGATACGTTCGGCAGAGTGAAATTGAAGCATCAACCGCAGCACTTCTGGCATCACGTTGCATCAACATTAAAGCGCAAATACATACTATATGCCACAAATATATATGTATATATATATCGAAAAAAAAACGTATTTTCAACATTTGCTGTGGCCTGGAAAATTGAAAGTAATTGTCACCTCCGAGTGAGCGGCATAGAAAGTGTGTACGTCTGAGTGCATTACAGAAAAAGAGAGAATGAGGTTAGTGCCGTTGAAAGTGAGGTTAAGCTGCTGCAATGTAAGGTTAGAATGCATAGCATTTTGAGGTTAAGCTGCGTAAATTGCATACTGCACAAGGGAAAATTACTTAAAATGATTATATTTTGGAAAACCTAAAATTACTTACTTAAAATACAATTCAGTTTGCTTAGCAAGCGAAAGTTGAGCAAAAATGAGGTTATGGTAAAGCAATTACAAGATATTAATGGATATACAATATAGACAATCAAGGAATTTTAAAATAAACTATATAAAATGTATTATATTAATATGAATAATACAAAAAGAAATGAATTTTAACGTTCTGTAGCAGTAATAGCTAAATTGAGGTTAGATTTGCGTAAAGTGAGGTTATGTTTATTTAGATAATAGCTAATGATAGCTAAATAGCTAATAATAGATAATGCAGCATGTGAGGTTATGTAGAAACATATATATATTAGAAATATATATGACACAGCTTATGACAACTGAGATTGTTACCATTACTCATCGCTTGCGTGATGGCGTTGGCAAGAGAGCAGCTGAGCAGATGAGCATGCCACAACCAATTAACTCGTGCCTGTGGCAAGTTCCCTAACATGCATCCAGTTTTCCTAGTCTAATAGAGACCTGAATCAAATGATGGTGAGCACCCCCGCAAAGTAGGGCTCAGACATCCAATGGGATGCATGCGAGCTGCAACGTGCGGCATGCAACACTTGCAACTTGCAACAAGCAACAACTACACGAAAAATTAAACGCAAATCACAACCAATCACAAAGATTATACACACAGAGAAAGAGAGAGGAAGCATGGGAGGGTAGAGGAAGAGAGAGAGTGCAGGCAGCGCCCCCGCTATGTGGCAAGCTGGCTGTGGGGCAGAGGGGCGGCGTGGCTGGAAGGCGCTTGCATTGGTATTTTAAACACTGCCAGGCGCATAATCAAAACGCTTAAATTATAATAACTTTATTAAGTCGAGTCGAGTCGAGTGAAGTCGAAAACTTGCAGCGAGTGGGCAAAAGTGAATTCACACACAACAACACACACTTTCAATCCCCTGCCCCCCGCCCACTCTCCCTCTCGCCTAGCTGAACAGGTGCAACAACAATAAATGGCAACAGGTAACAGCTCAAAAGGCACACAAAGCCCAGGTTTTTTCCTCCTATTTTTCTTTTCATTGAAATTGGTTAGGAAAGGGTATATTAACTTTGTATGTAACAGGAGGAGGGAGGCGTGGCAAAAACCTCTAAGTATATATGTATATTTTTAATGAGATAGAAAAGCTTTCTATGCGTAGATCTCGGGAACTATAGAAGCTTGAGCAGTCAAATTTAAAATACAGAAAGATGTACACTTTTCATTAAAAAAGTTTATTTTAAATATTGCCTACAGCGCCTACTTTGCCCATGAATCAAGAAAAACTGTAACCTTTACAATTTTGATCTTAGAAGGTTGTCATTAAGCATATATCGACTCTAAAACTATATTGAACTATACTAAAAATTGTAATCAAATCGTTTATTAAATACCAAACTTATAGAAGAAACAATATTGCAGGATTTGTATCGCTCGCTTTTTAGCTGGGATGCTTGCCTTCGAGAAAAATAAAAAGTAAGAAGCAGCATTTCGACAGCAGTTTACATGATGTTGCAAGCTAGGTTGCGTCCGACTGCAGGCTTTCCAAAGTTTTTTTCTTGTGCTATTTTTGTTTTGTTTTTCGAGTGGTTTTTACTTGGTATACACTTGAGCAATTGTTGTTGTTGTTGTTGTTGCCTGCTGTTTATGATTGTTTTTTCATTTTCTCAAGTGATGAGTAGGATATCTGTCTGCTCCTACAGCTACAACAACTATCAGCAGCAACAACAACAACAACAACTATCAACAACAACAGCAACAACTGCAACAAGCTATTTGCGACTCACGACTTTTCATGCAATTTTGAATTTAAAATTCTTCACACACTCTTTTCATTACGTTGCCTCCATGCCCCAAACTACATGCATACCCTTTCCTTGCCTTTCCCTGCACAGTTATCACACCCCTCTCATGCCTCATGCCCCCCTCGCTCCCACTGTCACGCTCTTCTTCTGCTCTATTGGCCCGCCATCGAAGCCAAAAGGCAGCAAAATAAGATGCTACTCTTGTGGCCATCTTGAAGTGCTTGTTGTAATGGGCGAGTGTAGATTTATGTGTGTGTGTGTGTGTGTGTATGTGTGTGTTGGTATGTGAATTTAAGTGTGTGTGTGTGTGTGTGTGTGTGTACCTGTGCTTGTATGCTCGCCACTAGAAGAAGACGCCTCACAATCACGCGCCATTTACGTTTTTATTGGCGCTGGCGCTGTTAACATTGCACAGTGGTACCAGTATTAAGCAAAATCTGAAAAAAAATTGCAATTTATTATATATTTATTTATTTTATTTTCTTTAGTTTTAATAAATTTTTATTATTTTTTTTATTAGCTGTTCGGTATGTTTTATATATATTACAGATCCGATTATATTTAAGCGCATTATTTTAATGTTCAAATTTAATTGAGTTATTTATAAGTCAATTATTTTTAATATGCGCTGTATATTACCATATTGATCAAGCTCAATTTACTTGTTAATTAAAATATTAACAAAAAATTGCTGTGTCAATTTTAAGCAATCTAATAACGAAGGCGATTAAATGTTTCAATGAGTTGGCAATCGATTGAAATTGAAATCGAAGTATGCCTATTTCAATAGATTAATTATATATTTTTAGCAGAATAGATTTTTACATTTTTATTATTAATGTGGATACTTCATAACAATCGCCTGAGCACGAATTGTGTTTAACTATTGCTGGGGATATTTAGTGTAGGAATCGTAAGCTTTGACATGGGCCGGATAATTCTCATAGGGATTGTCGAGCATATTCTGTATGCACAACAACAGCTTTTTGACAGTCAAAAAATGACGCCAACCTTTCAGCTCATCCAACTCAGGAATACAAATTTCTCCAGAGGGCAATACGTTGGGATGAAATATAGGGGCATCGAATTTGCATTTAGGTGGCGATATCGGATAATCATCAGGGAAAACCATACGAAGTCTGAAACCGCCTTTTTCCCAAACCGTTTGCTTTTTACCAGGAATGGAACATTCCCAGATCAGCAGGTTTACGGTGCCATCTTTGTTCTTGACAGGACGTGCCACAAAGCCAAATGGATGATCCCTACGCCACTCCTTACGCTCTGCCTTCAAGCGTTGCATAGCCAGATCAGACATATTTTAGCTGTTTTTTTAAAGAGTTTAATTTTAGAAAAGTTTTTGTATACTCTGTTGCTACTTACCAAGCTTTGAAAGTCTAACTTTTCAGCAAATAAAATAGGTATTTTCAATTATTTTTGAAACACGTTTACAGCTCAACAGTTTTCTAATGACTGAGAAATTTATCTAGACATCCTCAAAACAAAACTTTCCACTCTAAATATAATTTGACGCTTAATACATTAAGTTATAAATCTTTAATCTAGTAGTTTTAGAAACGCATCAAAATAAATAGTGTTGAGAATGTTGGCACATTCGAAATAGTACTATTTGACCAGCCAAATTTTTCCATTAAAAATCTTCCTTTCGCTGGACGTCGAGCCCGAATTCTCAACTTCAAACGAAAAAATAATAAACTATAAACTAAAAGATTATTAACTCATATTATACCATTAAAAATTAAAATTAAATGAATTTAAATCCTATAAAAAATAACTGGGAAAAAATAAATACCTTAATAAAATAAAAATAAATTAAATAATTTATTAAATTATATACATAAATAATATAATTATTGGCGCTTAAAAATCGCCTGTTATTTTGTATTAGGCTAAACAAATGTTAATTATTTTTCGCTTCTCTCAACTGGTACCACTGTGCCTGAGCACGCATGGATTTTTGTGTTGGTGTCGTTGGCGTTGGCAATGGGCAAAGATGATGCTTAGCTCTGAGGTTGAGGCTGACTCTGAGACTGAAGCTAAAACTGAGGCTAAGACTGAGACTGAGACTGAAACTGACGATGAGGATGACGATGAGGATGACTGGGCTGCTTGCCCCGCTCAGTGGCTTAGCCAACATTCAACATTCAACATTCGCCAGCTGATGTGTCTGTCTTGGACTGCGCTTGATGTAGTTTTCTGTAGTTTGCTGTAGTTTTGTGTGTGGTTGTTGTGGTTGTTGGCAGCACTTGGTGGTCCAATTCAACGAATTGACTATAATCAGTCTAGTGGCAAGTACTTTTCGAGTGCCTACTCATGCACTTCTGTGCGAGGCATGAAGAGTGGGCAGCTCGGGCAACTCGGGGCAAGTCGAGCAAGTCGGAAAGTCGGCAAGTCGGCAAGTTGCAAGTGGTTTTCAGTGCCTCATATGCAAATGCTGCTTGCGCCACACGGTCTAGAAACGTCAAGGTAACCAGAAGTCAGCCGGAGTGAGACTGAGACTCTCACGACGACGCACAAAATTAATTTATTACATACACTGCAACAAATTACAGCGCTCATTAATATTTAAGGCAAGTTGTTTGCGATTTACACGCTGCAGAAAAAGGGTATGCTAAATTTGTGCAAATGTACGTAAAGCTACTTTGATTTAGTCTACTTTTATGATTTTTTGAACGCGTCGATCTCAGTCACTATAAAAGTTACAGAAACTAAATTTGGAATGTAGATAGGTGTGTATCATGCGCATACTCAGTTTATTTGAAGATTTGAATACGACGCCCACTTTGCCCCTAAATCATAAATCATAATCATCAAAAATCATTTAAATCTCTAAGTTCTACAATTTTGAACTTCAAAGGATATCCTTTGGCAAGTATCTACTAAACTGGAAATTTAATTTTATTTACTAAAAATTGTTTGTATTGTTTAATAAACATCGAAGTTATCAACGAAACAATATTGCTTAATTTTGGGAGCGCACATGTTAAAAATTCAGATGCAGACTCTGCTACTGTCGGTAGCTTCCGACTGTAAACTTTTTGGATTTTTGAGTTTTTTTTTTTTGTTGCTCAGGCTGCAGCAAGTGTTGTGGCAAGAAAACGAAAGGAAACACTGCCTGTTGCCTGCCTGTTGCCTGGTCAAAAGGGGGCGTTGCATGCCACAGAGTCAAGAGTCTCTGCCTGCCTCTCCGCCCTGCCTCTATCTCCCATGCCTAATAAATCTGTAATTTGTAATTAATGTGAAAAATTGCGAGGCGAGACGCCAAACAAGCCTTAAATTGTTATTACGGCCAGTGTGTCGAGTTCAGTTTTTGGCTCATAAAAACTGCAAACTCTGTGTCTCTTGGTATGTTTTGGGTCAAAGCCATAACTCTTGGACAAGTTCGACAATTCGCCTGCGCCTTAGCCTGTGGCCAAAACTCTTTCAACAACACCAAGAGCAACAACAAATGCTGGTTAATGTTCGTGCTGTGTTTCATAAATATAAATTAAGTCACTTGACTAACGCACAACGCGTGTTCAGGCCTCTAAAGACTCTAAAGCAGCAGCTTGGTCAACAGATTTGCAGTAACTGTATCTCATGATCACAGCAAAAAAGATACAAAAGTATCTACAGCTTGGCATATCGCGCCATTGTCTGCTGAAAGCAACTCATGCGGCGTGATTAATATGGAAGATGGCCAAAACAGATCCATAGCCAAAATACAAACACACTCGACACACATTTGTCCGAGGAAGGGGGCAAAAAACCGCAGTGTGTGACAACTTAATCAAGAAAATACCGAGAGCAGAGCCAAGAAAATGCAATGCATCACGTGGTAATAGAGCATGATTTAAGTAGAGGTAATTTTAGATAGATAAATATTAAGTAGCACTCCAAAGAATGATTATCCTCCTATGACTCAAATATTGACCTTATTATCTACATTTTTCGAACAAGTGTCGGCATGTTTAGTTTTTTCTGCATACTTTTGCAATACAATTCGTTTACGCATCAATTCTTACAATATTTTTTTTTTCAAAAAAATTTTTTTTTGTGGTTAAAAAATTTTTTTTTTTGTAAAAATTTCAAAAAAAATTTTTTTTAGGTATTTCTCAATTTTTACTTTTGCACTCAAATGATGGAGAAAAATCCATACCGCTTAAAAATCGGTTGGGTTTTAACAAAGTTATGCTCATTCAAAGTTAAAAAAAAATGGCTTTTTTGGTTCAAGGAGTGATAAACCCCCTTATGAAACCAATATTGACCTAAAATCTACATTTTTCGAGCAAATGCCGGCATGTTTAGTTGTTTATGCATAATTTTTCAAAACAATTCGGTTACGCATCAGTTCTCAGAAAATAAAAAAAATTTTTTTTTTCGAAAATTTTTTTTTGTGGTTAAAAAATTTTTTTTGCAAAAATTAAAAAAAAAATTTTTTTTGAGTTATCTCTCAAAGTTTATTTTCGCACTCATATGATGGAGAAAATTCCATACCGCTTGAAAATCGGTTGGGTTTTGGCAAAGTTATGCGCATTCAAAGTTTAACAAAAATGGTTATTTTCGTTTAAGAAGTGATAATCCCCTCCATGATATCAATATTGAACAAAAATAGGCTCATATTATTTCTCATATACTTTTTAGCACTTAAATTTCTATTTTTAATTTCAATTCCTTGATCAAAAAACACAATTAGCCCATTAAAAACGGCAGGTAAAACAAAATGTGGCATAAAATGCCTGCACGCATGATTGATAATATGCGAGAGCCAAGGCAGGCCTAGATGGTTTTTGTTTTTTGACCGCAATAGAGTGGGAGTTACGACGATAAAGAATTCGCACTATGGCCCTTATGCCCCCCTCTAACCCCCCTCGATTCGATGCGGTCGAAAAACAAACGCAGGCGGTTCAATTGCTAACCGGTCAGTAACCGAATCAAGACACTGGACACCGAGCTTTGAATGGAGCAAAACGTGAGTGCAAGACATGAAATAACAACAAGTTGTGGCAAGTCGGGGAAGTTGGGGGAGTTGGGTGCCAGAGAGGGGGGGGGGAACACAACAACAATAAGCAGCGTTTATATGGCTGATGAGCGGGCGCCTTTGAATACGGCCCCAAACGATAAATATAAAGTTTTTTTTCGATTTTTTTTCCTTGATTTTTTTTATGTTTCTTATTTTGTGGTTGTTATTCACTTGTGATATTTATATTTTTTTCTCAACGAATCAATCACAATGATTATGATAAATGATTTCAGTTTTTCACTATTTTTTGATAGCAGTATTTCGGCTGTGGCATTGTTTGGTATTTCTCTTTCAGTTTCCTCTTTTATTTTTGAATTCTTTTTTTTTTGGCTTTTTTGCATTATTACGCGGCGTAATGGGCGATCAGCGAGCTCGGGGTTGTAATTGCCGTCTTATAAATCACAGTGAAAAGATATAATTTCTGTTAGATGATCTGTTGCCTGACCGTAGTTGATTAGCACATTTGTCCGACTCTCAATGAAGTTTCACTTTTCTGCTCCAACAAAACGAGGCAGAAACCAGACAAAAATAAACGAAAAGCTTCACGTAACGCTGACCCATTGAACTCCTTACTCTGGCCAAGTACTTGCCATTTTCTTGTATACACTCAGAAAAACTTAGATGAAGTTGTGATACAAAAAAAAGCTTTTAAGTGATTCTTGTTTTGTTCCAGCAATCTAGTAGATATCGACATAAAATCGCAGATTAAGTAAGACAAAAAATGGATCTTACAAATAAAAATTTGAAGTTCGTCCTTGAATGATGAATATTTTTTGAATGTGAAATTATTTAAAGACAAAAAACTGATGTATTTACAATTTTTAATATGACAAGATACAGATTTTTCAGAATGTAGATGCTAGATACATATATCATGCGAAAAAATCGAGTTTGTTTCAAATTTTGTGGCAACCAAAAACGAACAACAAACGCAGCATTGAAAATGGAATGTTATTATTATGGTATTTATCTTACGAGTTCCTGAAATATATTATCTTAAAATCTCTTAAACGATCTTAAAAATAATAAATTGGAGAATGAGCTGGAATGAAAAATTTCGTACTGAGATCATAAAATTGACCTTAAAATATTTCACAAGGGAAATTCTTAATAGAAGTGCAAAAACTTTTAATATTTCTCTCAATGTATATAGACATTTCCAGCTATTTACTTAACGGTTTAAGCACAATGCCGTTTTATTAGCTGCTGTACAAGTCGGGAGTTTATCGCTTGTTTATAATCTTGTTAAGATACTTCATTAGTGTCACAGACAGACGCCTTTCCGCAGCATTGATTAATGTATGTCAGGCGGAAACTTAACTGCACCACCGAACCACCAAACCACCGAGCCACCAAACCACAGTGGCAACGTGTAAGAAGGCGGCTCTGTTGGACCACCAAGAAAATAGCCCCAACTGTTGTGGACTACAACTACTGTTACTATATAGCAACTACAATTCCCAGCAGCTGTTGGTAAACCTGAACCTGACTCACAAAAGCTGCCACGCCCCTTTCATGTTGGTCGCCTGCAATTTGAAGTCTTTATTGTGAATTTTATGCATAAAGCTGGAACTGCATCATTAGTTTTCCCCCCCCAAAAAAACCCACAGCTTGTGGCTTCCTTCATGCTAAAGATATATGAAGCCTAATGTGTTTGATAAAAATTCAGATATAATGCAATAAAGGAAATAAAATATAGCATAGACTTGGCATAAGCTGAAAAATATATATCAAAATAGTGTAGCATAGACTTGGATAAATGGCATTAAAATATTTATGAATAGAGGGAATTAGAAGTGTTTAAAAAAAAACTTTTAGAAGAGACAGAAATATTTAAATATTTAATAATAATCAAAATAAGTTTGACAATTTTCGTTTCTAAGGTCACTGATGAGAATGTTGGCAACATTCGAAATAGTACTATCTGATCAAAGACAAATTTTTCCATTAAAATCTCCCAAATTCTCAACTTCAGTTAATCAAAATATTTTAGACACACATATTTATTCTAGAAATTCTAGAAAATAAATAGTTTAAATATTTATTTATTTATCTAAATAAATAATAAGGCTAAAACAATCTAAGTTTGTCTACAAAATATTTAAGTCAGCTTTTTTTTTTTCGCACATTTCGAAACCCAATGCGAACAAAAGGGTATAAAAAATCTTAATAAACTCTTGGCTGAGAAAAATTCGCATTCAAGAGACACAAAGTAACCCGCTTAACGAGCTATTCGTAGGCTTTACAATGTCTTTAAAGCTATTCGGGCTATACCGTATTCATATTTTATTAACTAAGCTAAGCGACAACATTTTTTGCGAGAGGGACAACTTTCAAAAAAGTGCTAACAAGCTGCAACAAGTTGCATGTTCCAACTTTTGGCTGCCAGCAAAAATAGTATTTTTTTTTCTTTTCATTGAATTTGACATTATTGGGCAATATTTTAGTGGCATTTTTGCTGCATTTAATTTGACAAGTTTTTTAATAAATGTGTGCGATATTTTTTGAATATTTTTCACAGACTTGTTGCCGGAACACCCAAGTAGTGGAGAGGAAGCAGAGCTGCTCCGCCTGAGATTGGGATTGGAGTTGAGAGACTCTTGGAGTCTCTTTGGGGCAAAATGTTTGCCCGGCTGCCGGTTGCAGCTGAGGATGCCACAACGTTGCGTTCGGCGTTTCCCAATTCTCGACTGGACTCGTTAGCTGCGGCGCCTCCGATACCTGCCCATGACTCCTCCGATGCCCATGTGGACAGTCAGCTGGCAGCGCCGGAATCGGCTGCGGATGTTGGCTACAATCCGCTGGCGGATGAGGAATGGTGGTCCAATGCCATCGAGGTGGACACATTCGATTCGCCGCTGGCCTTCGATGCCAGCGAGAACGGACTGTGGAACGGACATTTTGTGCCGCCGCCCCCGCGACCCCCCTTCCTGGATGAAAGCGTCGCCGCTGACGGCCTGACCACCTGTGATCTATGCACGTGGGCATGGCAGCGCAATGCCTACTCGCTGGACGGTTCGATAGGTAAGCTACACTCAAAAAAAATTAAAAATTATACATTTAAAGAAGTTTTCACAGAGAGAAATTATCTAGAATTTCCTGCTCAAAATCTATTGAATGATTTCCATAATCCTGTTTAGCGAAAGTTGAAAATAAAATCAAATACATTACAATTTAGTAAAAAAATAAATAAAAATAAATAAAAAATAAACAAATAATAAATGAATAAAAAAAATAAATAAATAAATAATAACAAAAAAATTTTAATTTTAAAAGTTCAATAATGAAATAAGATATTAATATACAAACTGAGTTCCGGACAAAAAACCTTATAAATAGGAATATATAAAAATTATTCCTTAAAATAGAGTTTTCTCAATAGAAGGTTTTACATATTTTTTTTTGTTCTAGATAGTTTTTGGCTTTATTATTCCTTCTAAAAGATACAAGTTCTTATTTCTATATCAAATTTTATATAAAAATGCATCCTTAGATCTAGAATTTTCTCAATATAAGGTTTTACATACTTTTTTTTATTATTATTCCTACTAAAAGATACATGTTCTTTTTTCAAAATTTTTTTTTAAAGATTGTGATTATGAAATTGTAATTTCTTGGCACCATTTTTCCCACTGTGCACAACCACAACAGCTACTCATTCTCTTTAAACCTCGGATGAGTAATGGCAAAGTCTAGCTGAAAACATTGTAGTCGCGTTTTTTCAATTAAAAATTTTCAGCCCATCCCAAGGGGCAACCTCCCGGTCGGAAGACAATACATTTGTTGCTCCTATCCCATCCACATCGATCGCTGATATCAATTTATCAAACTGATGTTGGGCGTGCGTGGCGCGATTGCTTTTCGGCGCTGCAGACGGAGATTCCTGTAACCCAATCCTAGCCGGCATTTGCAAATTTAATTTTTACACATAACTCTTGCTGGCAGAGCCTATGGCTTCCCTCGATCCCATTGCCCGATACTTCTGGATGCTCTTTTGCTCGGTTGCTCTGCTCCGCGCTATCGCAGCCATCGCCATCTCAGCTCATTTGTCTCTGCGCTTGTAAAAATCCCCCGCTCTTTGCAGAGAGGGCGGAAGAAACTCATTGTAGCTGGGCTTAGACGAAAAAAAAAAAAATATATATATATATATACTATATATGAAGCAGTGGGCGTGTGCAGAAGCAAACAACCCAGAGCTGAGGCTCAAACTGAAGCTGAATCTGATGCTGCCCCTGATTAGAACTCAGCTTCAGTGGGCTGCATTTTCTTGCCGTAATTTATTTGAGCAGAAATCAAGTAATATACATTAACTGCGAGTGGAATTCAATTGAACTTGTTGCAGATCTTGTCACAGTTTGAGAGCAGACGATGCTCGCCTCAGCTCTGCAGCTAAACAGGAAACGGAAGTGATGCTAAAGAAAAGCTTCAATAACTATCGCATAGAAAAATGTAAAGTCAAAGCTAGAGAGCAATAAATGACAAGCTAGAAAAAATATGCAAAAATCAAATATCAAATATCAATTGTTTTTCCGATAATGTAATATTTATAAACAACAGTACAAATTTGAATAAATGGATAAATAAACCTTTGATGCATCATATCTTTCATAATTATAGAAATTTAAAGAACTAGTAGGTATTAATGATTTTTACTTGATTTTTTGATTTTTAAAAGAATTTTGAATATAGAATGCGTAGAACGTAAATTAAAATAAAATGCAGCGAAAACTTTAAAATTTAAGCACTCTCTGCCACTCAAAACAATTTTAGTTATTGTAAATATTTGAGCCACTTTCATGACAAACCCCAAACAAACAAAAAGCTCCCAAAGCCAATGCGAATCATGACCTCATGCAGAATTTTACAGTTTTACAGGGCAAATTAGAGTAAAACCCTCAATCCGCAACCAAAAGTCAAGCGCTTTCAAAAAAGTTGTTAGAACTCTGGCCATATAATAAGCCAAATAAGCCAACTAATAAATGCAAAAAGCGAATAGCAAATGAATAAAATGCCCAGGTTGGCACTCATTCACATTCACATATGAGTGCAGTTGGTCCGATTAGCAATATATGTATATATATATGTGGCTATATATGTATGTATATATGGCATGGCATTTAGTCGTATTGCCGTTTGGCGTATTTGATTTCCAGGAATCGCTTTCAGCGCAAATTGAAGTCATTATACGGGCAAGGGGAACACTGAAAAGGAGCCTGCACTCAGAAAAAAAGTAGAGCAAGTTGCTTTACAAAATAATTCTCTAAGATATTAGCATTTTGGACGAAAGCTTCGTTCTTTAAATTTTTTCTTTTGAAAGATTAATGTCAAATTAACATTTAAAAGTAGGAGACAAATTCGTAGATCATAAAAATAGCCGCTTAAAATAAAAACCTTTCGGAATTAAGATAGATACAGAATGATTAGTTCAAAAACTAATTGTACTTATTTCAAACTCAATAGTTCATAAATCAAATTAATTTAAAAACGCATTGAACTTATGTTCAGCTTAAGAGTTTATGAATCAATTTTATTTAAAAATGAATCTTACTAATTTGAAACTTAACAATTTATAATATAATATTTATTCGTAATAATAATAAAATAATTTTAATTAAGCTGAAATAGGAACTAATTAAGCCTGTTGTAGTATTAAAATAGGCGCTAAAAGCTCTAGACGACAATTCTAAAAAAACGCTCTATATTTTAAAATAAATATGCTCTATAAAAAAGATATAATAATTGTTTCAAAAACGCTTTTAAATGCAGAGTTTCCTGCTTGGATATAGAATTCTCTAAATTTTTCAATATTGTACACCGAAAACTCTTGATTCCAATACAAAACCCCTTGATTTTTCTGTCAGTGTGCAACAGAACGTTGTGAACGTCGGGTTATTAGGCTAATTATAGAGTTGGGGGCAAAAGGCATTTCAGCATTTCAGCATTTCTCATCAGGCGCTCATATGGAACTGTATAGAGTATGTTTAAATGGCTTTATTCATGCCGACTGCTGCCGTCTGTGCCCCTGCAACGTGTCAACTAATTTGCAACACTCTCCTCAACTGTAAAGAGCCCAAAGGAGGCGGACTCTGGTCAGTTTCCCTGGAAATACCTGCGGCTGCTTTTTGCCTCTTTATTTTTTTTTATTTTTTGGGAAAGGGATTAACGAACGGCAACAACAATAATAAAAAATTTGACTAATGTCTTAATTTTGTGTCTAGGTGCTGTTTTGGCCAGAGCAATCCCTAGACTCCGCTACCCAAAAAAAAAAAAAAAACAAGCAAGCGAAAATAAAAATCAAGTCGTGCCACAAACTGTGGCTGCAACGAATTGGCATTCACTTCGCCTCAGCCTTTTGGAGCCCTAGCAAATTGACGCTTTGCATGTCTAGATTTTGCTCCTTCTCTCGGCTCTGCGTTTGGTTTGCCGCTCAAATTGACAGCTGAATAAAATGTTATTATATTTACACCATAATTTGCATGGCAATTAATCAAATGGCATGCAAAATTGTCTGCCAACAGCGACAAACGCCAACCAAAGTGCCAAATGTTACACAGCAACAACAATTTTTCTTTTTTTTTCTATTTTTTTTTTGCGCTTTTCTGTGAAGTTTTTTTTATGTAGTATTTCTTTTTTGCGACACATTCGGTGGGCGCTCTGGCCAATTCCCAGAATTTTTTTATTCAAACAATTCTAAAACAAAATATCAAAAGGTCGCAACCGCCAGAATGTCTAAATTATGAGAGCCCCAAGTTTTCCAAGCGGCTTGTTAGGTAGTTGCGAATGCCATTAGAGATGGGCGTGGTTTCATTAAGGTGTTTTTTACTGGAATCAAAGCGGAAACAGTGGTATGTTAGCTGGAAAATTGTAAATGCCAAACAATGCATAGAGAACTACATTTATGTCAATAATTCATGAACAGATGGACTGATAAATGATCTAATTATGAATCAAATAAAAGCGAGAAGTGCTATAAAATAATTTCAAATTATATACTGTATGGCTGAGCGCGCAGCGCGAGCTGTGAGTGGAAGCAGAATATACACACAGCCTGGCTCGCTAGTCTAAAAATTCTAATTAATTAATTTATTTGTTTACATATTTATTTAAATATATATTTATTTATTTCTGTATTTATTTATTAAAATATTTAATTATTTGTGTATTTTTTATTTATATTTTTTAATTATTTATTTTCATATATCTATTATTTTTGTGTTACTTTTGACTGATTAATTAAGAAGCAATTAAGAGCTTGACGTGTAAATAATATTTGTTTTTTAACCTTTTCTATATACCACAACTTCAACCTCAATTTCTACACATCATATCAAAAACAAATACAAATTTAGATATAAAAATTTCTCATAAATATTCCAATTAATTCTCACCACAGACGTGCACACTTTTAAGCCTTTCATGCAAATTCATAATGATATATTCCCTCTAGCTCCTAGGGGCCATTATGTCTCACCTTCAGCGGCGCTTTGACGCAAATTAAGTTTACCGCTTGATTATATTGAGCTGCATACTTTGTATAATTTATGAGACAGCTTTTTTTGAGCCTCTGAACAGCCATAATAAAAGGGTAACAATTCCACATACCACAAATATTTACAGCAATTTGTAGGCACAATAAAACTGAAATGACCAAGCCCCAAAAATAAATATAAATATAAATATATAGAAAACAAGTTGCCAAAACAGGAAAACAGGAAAACAAGAACCCAAAAAAAAGGACTTGAGCTTGACTTTTGGGGCGTTTACAAAATGTTGAACAAGCAACAATGACAAAGGCAGCAGCTGTTGAAGGCAGCTTTCGTCCCTTTAAGCACTTTTGATATTTTTATTGTTGTGGCGAAATATACATAAAATCACATAAATAAATTCCAAGTTCTCCATTTTATGCACAAATAATAATAAAATAAAAAAAGGGAGCACTTTGCTGTATTATTATGGCCCAAATGCCACAACTTAAACACTTCCCCCGCAGGGGGTTAATATCATAAATAGCATAAATGGCATTGTGAATAAACACCATAAATATTGCCAACCCATAGACGAAACAATTATTGACAGATTTATGCAGCCATTGAATGGCGCCGTTTTTGTCAGATTAACAGATCACAATAAGTATTGTGAAAATATCTAAGCAATTTCCACGACACAGATGCTGCCCCATTGTGTTGCATGTAGGTGTGCTGATGGATATTTGTGTAAAAGCAGCAGAGATAATGCTCAACGTTTTTATAGCACAGGCCATTAGCATTTTATAGCATGCTTTTGAGCTTAGCGGAAGTGCAGAAAAGTTTACGCGATAAGCAGTTAAAAGTTGGGTAAAAACTGAGTTAGATAAAAGCAAGTTATATTATGATAAAATAAATAGCAAACATTTTTGATATATATTTTTGAAAAACATAAATTAATATAAATTAAATAAAAATTGTAATATAAATTAAATATATAAAAAATTATGAAAACTGAAATTACTTTTGCAAATTGTTTTTGAGTGTGAAAAATAATTTAACTTAATATATTATTGAATACTATGAATTAATATAAATTAAATTAAAATATTAATTAAATCGATACAAAATTATAAAAACTGAATTTTCATTTGCAAATTGTTTTTAGCTGTGAAAAATAATTTAACTTAATAAATTTTTAATAATATGAATTAATATAAATTAAATTAAAATATAAATAAAATGTATAAAAAATTATAAAAACTGAATTTACTTTTGCAAATTGTTTTTGAGTGTTCAAAATAATTTAACTTAATTATTTATTTACTATGAATTTAATTCAATTTTCAAACTATGTATTTTCAACTGCAGTTCGTTTGATCTGCTTGATCTGGCAACCCTACAAGGTCTACTACTTCCGCAGCCAACTTAACGTGGCGTCTCTTAAAGTCACTTAAATTTAGCGACTAATTTAAACAAGCAAACATTTGTACGAAATGCTGTTAAATTTGCAAAAGAGTTAAGGCATTTTGGTCCAGTGTACGTGGCAATTATAATTTCACAAAGATTTCCGCATCGTTTAGTCGGATACGCCCCATGAGTCGCCAGACTCAGTGGCATTTGGTCGTTAAGGCCTGCCCCTTGAGAGGCTCTACCTATGCCTAAAACAATATAAGACTAATCCGCGGATTATGGAATGTGCACAAAAAAACACCAAACAAAACAAAACATGAAGAACCGCAAGAAAATATATATATAAAAAAAAAAACAATATATATAAAAACCGTTCATGTTGCTGTTGCTTTTTTATATACCCCTAGGAACGGCGTCTGGGGTATACAGATTTGTAAGCGGAAACGAGTGAATTCTTCTCATGTTTTGTAGCTTTTTGCGGATTTATTGTGGTTGTAGTTGTGCTCTGTGCTCTCACTCGTATAATTGTTGCAACGCACTGCGGCCTAAAGCCATAAAAAACTGCACAGAGAGAGAGGGAGAGAGAGAGAGGGAGTTGTGGCAAGAGAGAGATGGAGTGTGTATGACCTGGGGGAACTTGGGGAGCCAGCCAGCAAACTTATTTGCTATTTTCATGGAATTTTCATAATTTCTGCTTCGTTTGTTTACGTTTTTTTTTCTCGCTTGTTCTTTCAATTTCTTCGGTTTTTCATTTCCCAAGTTTATTTTCCTTTTTCTGTTGCTTTTTTTGTGGTTTTTACAATGCGAAATGGTAAAAAGTAAACAAGTTGCGCTCCAAAGATCGACAAATTATTATTACAGGCTGGCGATATGCTAGATATTATATGGCAGGGTGTTGATGACTCCGCATGTGTGGGATGGATGGGATAGAATGGGATGGGATGGTATGGGATGGTATGGGATGCCAGCATAATATTTTTAACTTTGTTTACATTTTGCATTTTTATTGTGGCGTCGTCTTGGCTGCAACTCGGCATCTTCTGCTTTTTAATCAATTAAGGCGAGTCGAAGCATCAAGAACGGGGCAAAAAACCAACTAAAGCAAAGGAGAAACCAGGCAACTGGACCACACACCGAGAGTTATAGCAAGAGAATCTGAGAGAAACAGAGAAACAGAGAAAGAGAGAGAGAGAGAGATTATGAATATGCGGGCGCCTGTCTGAAGAATCTACAGAAAAATCTTTAAACGGGTAGCGAGCCTAACGCAACTTAATACTTGATAGAATTGCTGAAATGCTGATTAAAATAGTTTCACTTTTTAATTACAATTTATGCATTTGCCGCCTGCTCAGTTTGCTACTAATTATCGGTTGAGACAGGCGCGTTTACCCTCTGGGGCCCCTACGAAACGAGATCAAAGAGGCCTCAATACACACAACTCACACCCTCCAAAGTAGGAGACGTCAGCAACACGCCACCGCAAAAATACAAAAAAAAAAAAAAAAGAAAAAGAAAAAACTTTTCAAAACAAAACAAAACAAAAATCCAGTGAAACATTGTCTCTCTCTGGCGGCGACAACAACATCAAAGGAAATTGTAGACGCAGTTTTCCTGCCCAAACATAAACATACGCCTCATAACTGCCGGCTCTATTTGTTTTGCGTATTGCGCTCTGGGAAAAGTACAGGGTATATTTAATTTGTGCAGCAGATTGGCATGAAATAAAAAGTCATATTGAAGTGTTACACAAACTGCAGCAACTGCTTATTTATAAGAAGTTTCTTAACCAGAATCCGCAGAACTTTCTTAACAGATTCTGAAACTTTCTCCATAAAATTTAATACTATAAACAAAAATTTTAAAAAATTCATTTTAAATTTCTTATAAGATCTTCAATAAAAATAAAACTGAAAATAATGCAGCTAAGTTTGTTGATGGTCACATTTAATTGATTCAATTCTTTTAAGGGATTAAGGATTAAAGATCTTTCTTATAAAGAATTTGTTTTGAGAACTTTTCAAAATGTAAACAATTTTCAATAATATTTGTTCCCTTATTTCTCAGTTATATGCAAATCGTTATAGGCTTTTCCCAATTCAGAATTCAGCTGATAAATACAATATTTTATCATATAACAAAAGTTACTCAAAGTATTGCTTCATTACAGGGTATTTCCACTGCCATGCATTTAAAACTTGAAATTTCCCATTCGTTTAGTTTTTCAATTTGTTTGCCGTTTCGTTTGCGTTGCAAGAAAAATTAAAAATCAATTTCTTTACACTTTTCTCTTGCGCCCGCCAGCTCATTAGCAGCGCATCATATCACAAAAAAATAAAAGAAAAATAAAAAAACAGTTTTTCAGTTTTGAGTTTGGAGTTTTTCCAAAAAACAAAAACTTACGAAATTTTGCAGCGAGGCAGCAAATTCTTTGAAAGTCTGCCAGGCAGCAGCTAGTTGAAAATATTTCCACAACTTCTGATATTTTCCCGCTATCACTCGCGGCGTCAAACCGAGCGAGAACTGCTCGAAATGTTTTTGAACCGACTCGGGTTGGGTGTTATTTTTAGTGCTGAAAATCTAATTTACTAATGAGCCATAAGCATTCGAAATATGCACATAAATTTCGCCTAATTGAAAATCTATGCGCGGATAATTATGTCTGCCACTCTGCATTAAAATTTCCAGCATAAAGTCAACCTATTTAATATTTATTAGCAGCATATTTAGAGTGTGCACATATTTCGGAAAATATACTTACATATATTTAAATTAGGTAGACTGTTTCGAGGTCAGCAGGTGGAAAATTATTCATATGCAAATGGGTGAAATGTGAAAGCACGTGGAAGTGCATAATAATAAATAATAATTTATGCATATTACATTAAATAACTAGACTAGAAATGTGGAGGAATAAAGCAAACTTATTGAAGTTAAAGATATGTTGCAGCCTCAATTCTGAACTAATTCTGGTGTAATAAATTCTGATAATTAATTTCATTAAAATTGAAAAAACAATGGATCTTCTAGCCTTTTTGTAGCTTTTTTGTCTCGCCGCCCTGCCCTGTGGCGAAGAAGACAAAAAATGCAATATTGTTTCTTTAATAACTTTGGTGTTTATTAATCGATTTCAATGCGCTTTTCAGGAGAGATATTATTATAATAGAGATTATATATTTCGAATATCTTTCTACGTTCGTTATTAATTTGGCTTTTTATTTGTTACGAGATCTACGAGTTCTTTAAGATTTACTGCTTCGAAGTTGATTTCAACATTCTTTATATCCTTAAAAGTTATTCTTTATATTATTTAGAGAATTCTTTTTACTATTCTTAACTTTAGTTCGAAAACTTTTTATACACTATTAGATGCTCGACAGCTTCAAGGGTCTTAGAGCTGAGCACATCATAAAAATCGATGTTGACAATCAAATAAATTATAAATTACACTAAAAATCCAAAGAAAAGCTGTGCTGGTTTGCACTGCAATGGCACTACTTAAATGTCAGCAAATCCCAGTTAATTTTATTACAAATTCTGCACACCCAAGCCCAGTGCAAACAGGTGTGTGTCAGCATGTTTTCCTATTTAAACTCTCTACCTACTACTATTTTTTTTGGGTTTTGGTTGGTTTTTGGCAGCTGTTTCATTCACACTGAGTGCTGAGGGCATGACTGAAGACGTCATAAAACCCACGTAGACAGTGTAGGACTATTGGCTAAAAGATCATAAAAGACTTCTTTTATGAACTGACAACGACAACTGACGACAAGCACAACAACGAAACAAACAAGCCGAGAGCAGAAAAGAAGAGAAGTTGAGAATTGGAAGAATACCAAACAAACCAGCTCCCGTCCCATGTTTACTATAACACCTAATGTTCTACTAATTTGATATATTATATGTCTAGCAGAGAGTCTGAAGTTCTACAGAGTTCGCTTTATACTATATGCTATATACACTTCGTTTAATCATTTTATGAGTCTTCATTCCTTGGGTTCTACAGTTTAAATTTTGATTAGAGCCCCATCTTGATAAGACTCCACGTATAACTGTTGACTTTGGCTGTTGATCGTGCCCCATGATATCATAGATTGAAATGAAGTTGGTGAGGTTTGTTCAGTTACATTTTTTTGGGGTATTATTTTATTTAGGGCCTCGGTCTGTCTGTCGTTTTGCATTTGCATAGGCGATACGGATCAACAGTTAAAGGTAGTATGTGTTGCCCTTTTACGATCTTGGCTTGTTTATTTAATTGTCTTTTATTATGTTTGGATTTAGCTGAGTTTTGTTGCCTGGTTTATTATGGTTTGTTTGCCTTGTGAATAGCACAGAAATTGTTATTTGTGATAGCTCAAAGTTGAAATGCATATAGATATCAGTCTTACGGATACTTTCACCTTAAATTAAGTGTTTTGTGTGCTGTTGAGAATTTAGAATTTAGTAGAAAACTCTAGGTTACATTTATATGAAAATTTGGATCAGAAAAGTACAAAACTAAAACTAAATATATACCAAATTTTAACAATATAGCTATAAACATAGAACCTAAAATATATTTTAAGCAATTGCATATTTTTAAAACATATTTAATCAGTCTGTAATTTTTTAAAAATTATTTATAGCATATTTTCTATAAATATTTCTGTTTATTTATTTGCTAATGCCGCATATATATTTATCAGAGCTATTAACTGGTGCATGAGAATTCCATTAGGCGTTGGCAAAGTCTTTGCGTCTATCGAGTGGGCGTTTTGTCAAATTTTTATGCATTTTTCTTCGCCCGAAATCCAGAAAAAAAAGCATATCAAACAGCAGAAACAAACTCATAAATAAAACATAAAATATATATATGTTTGACGCGTTTTGTGCATACAAATTATTAGAGAATAAAATCAACTTTCTGCACCAATTAGCTAGCTTAACAAAAAATTTTCGTTTCATTGAATTTTAAATGTAAAAATATTTTTTTTGCCGAAATTTGCGCTTCATTTAATCAATGAATTTTCATTTGTTTTGGCGTTGCAACATTAACATTTTTTTCTGGCTTGATTCAAGCTAATTGCCGCTGCCGAAAAGTTTGCGACACAAATTAAGGCGGCTTGCCATTGGGGCGTGGCATTGTCAGAAAACACAAAAGATTTATATTTGCTTCAAGTTTGAAGTTTTGTTTTTTTTTTGTATACAAAACTAATTAAAATTCAACTTGGCAAAAAGTTTCTTAGCCTAAGCAATAAATATTGTAAAATATGCAGGAAAATGCCCCCATCCCAACGACACTGTTTTCCGAGCATTTTCTTGAATTTCCATGCGGTTCCATTTGTCATTTGACTGCCAAAGTTTTTGCTGTTTGTGTTTGCAAAGGGAATTGTTTATGGCCTGAAAGCCACTTGGCAAATGAGTAAATGGCATTGATAGCTTGCTCTTGAGAACTTGCAGAGTGTTCCCCATTTTCCTTTTATTTTGCAGGGTATAAATTAGAGTTTGGTATCCCAACTAATTATTTGAAGCAGTTGAAACCATTTATCTTGCTTTATAACTATTATGCATTTATACACAAGTCTTATTGAGTTGTTTTTTATGGAAACACCTGAGCATTATACAATAGATACATTTATCATGACTTTATTTTACCTGTGAAAAGAAGTGAAAATCTACCTGAACTGCTGTTGGCACTCTCAGTTTCTTTTTGGTTGCCGCAACAGGGCAAAGAAAAATAAAATAAAAAGGACAAAAGGTGAAATGTTTGTGTGATAAACCTAATGAGCAAACCCTCTACCGATTACCATCATCATCATCATCATCATGCAGGGAATCGTGTGCCGTGTGGCATACATAAAAAAAATAAGAGAACAAAAAAACTAAAACTGTTGTCACTTCATGCACCCAAAAATGACATTTAAATTTGTAGGCATTTGAGACAAGTTTAAAAGGTTTTCCATTCGAGTGAAACTCTATAAAATTCAATTAAGACATTTCAGCGTTTGGCTGATTTCGGTTTGGTTTTGGTTATAAACTTTGATGAAATATTTAAGAAATATGCATGAGACTGGAAACTTCTAAATAATTACAGCAAATGTTTAGTAGTTAATTTGTTGGCATTGTTATGCAAATTCATTGCCAGGAATGGAAATGGAAATGGGAATGGGAATGGAAATGAGTGTATAGTATGAGTGTATTCATAATTGAGACATTTGCCGCAACACTCGGAATTCGTATGCAAATCCAAATTCAACTTTCATGCCGCAAAGTTTTGCATATTAAATGAGCATTAAATCTTCACTAGCTTGGGCTTGTTCTGCTTTTTATTTATTATTATTAATAACTTAACTGGAATGTAGATCTTGGCTTTGTTTTTTTTTTTTTTTTTTTTAGTTTTGTTTATTATTGCTTCTGACGGCGGCAACATTCGTTTCATTTCATTTCAATTCAACTCATTTCGTTTCATTTCTTTTTACCGATTTTAATTTGCTTGGCTTCTCTTTCTCCGCGCGATCCTTATCAGCCTGGTAATGCCTAATTTATGTGGCAACTTCAGTTCTTAATTTATGCATGCGGCTTAAGTGAAATGGCTTCGAAAAATTCCCCTACAAACCGAACTCCTATATCATTTTTCTTTTGCTTTTCAAACTAATTGTTTTTGGCAATTAATCAATGTTTTATGTGGGAATTGTTTCGTGCCTACTGTAATTTTTCTGTAATTTAACGCGTTGGCTTAAATTATAATTTATTTTGACATTAGCAGAATGAAAGTTCACACCGTTGCCAAGACCCGACTTGATCTCTTTCTTTGTAATGCTAAATTGAATTTTGCCTTCAGCTCTTTGCATAATTGAATTTATTTGGCTTCTGACAGTAAACAGATTTTGGCTTTTGCCTTTTGCCGTATTGCCAAGAAACGAACAGACATGTCACACTCATTGGCATTTTGCCCAATATGGCCAAAAAGGGCCAACATATTTTGCTATTCCATTTTTTATTTCTATTTTTATTTTTGGCAAAAAGTGCCAAAGCCAAATGTCAGTAATCAAGTGCAAAAACTTGGCAGACATTTCTCGCCTCCTGCTTCTGCTTCAGCATAACTGAAAATTCGCAAAATTTAAGAATGAGCCAGCATTTGACTTGCAAAATTCTTCAACGAACTCTGGAAGCAATTGTGCACTGAAAATTTGACTTGTTCTTCACATAACGTTTTAATTGCATTTTGTTAAATGAAAAAGTATTTCAACAGAATTTCTGAGCATAAATAAGTTGTGAAAAGTATTTTTTTAGTTTATTTTATTTGGCGTTTAATCAAGATTTAAATCTATTTAAATGTTTTCATATGTAAGAAAGACCTAACATTTTTGAAATGAATTTTCATCCTAATTTTTCAGACAGTCTAAGATTATTTAAATTAATATCGTTTGTGGCTTGTGTTTTTAATGTTTTATTTTATATGTTTTATTTTGAATTTATATTAAATTTATATATTGTTTTAATCTGACATTTTTAAATATTATATCACTTCGTTTTTTTTGTTTTTCAAGTTTTTTATTTTATTTTTAATTTTATTAATATTATAATCAATAAGTATTAAGTTAACCACTAAAAACTTCCAAATGTTCAATTTTATTTTTAATTTTATTAATATTATTTATTATTATTTATAAGTTTTAGGTTTACCTTTAAAAATTTCGCAATATTCAATTTAATTTTTGTTCTCCTTGAATATATTTTAAAACTACTTTGTAATAATTTTCTAAAATTTTCTACTTTTGTCTATTTTTTCCCAAATATTCTATGCTGTTATTTATTGATTATTTTAAACTAAATATGTTTATTTGTATTTGGTTTGCTTTTAATTTGTTCTAAAAATATTTTGTCATTTTCTTTAACATATTTCTTCTCTTGCATATTTTTACTTAAATAGTAGAGGCCGTTATTTATTGAATTATTTTCGTTACAATGTTTTTCTAAAACTATTAACCCTCGCAGATAAACAAATTAAGTCATTAGCAGTAGCTGTGGCAATAATTTTTTGGTGTTGCACATAAACAAGGCTAATGATGTGGCAGTGGCAGTGGCAGTTGCACTTGCAGTTGTTGTTTGTTGTTTGTTGTTGTTTGCTCTCACCTGGCACAATGTAAATTACCAAAAAACACAAAAAATAACAATGAAATAAACAAACAAGTTGCCCGGAGGGTTGCAGCAATAAAAACAACAACACTTGCAACGGTGCGGTATTGACCACAAATTAACAGTTGCAACATTTCGTCGGCTCTAGAACAATTTATGTAAAACATAAAACTGAGGCCATAAAATAAAGCAAAAAAAAAGAGACAAAATAAAACACGATAGGGGTGAGGAAGAGCGGGGGGAGGGAGAGCCTGTGGCAGTTAGCTGAGGGGCTTAAAAAACGCAGTGGCGTCGTCTGCAGTGCGTAATTACGGCTCACATTACGGCGTATATATGCACAGCATTAACAGATACACACACACGCAATACACACACACACACATACACACACACACACACACACACTCGTGGCCTGCGCATTTGCACTTAATTGTGGCGCTTAATTAGACCAAAAAAGGTGCACAATGGCTCAGAGCAAGCGGCATTAAATTGCTGCAACAGCAGCAGTGGAGAGAGGGGTGGAAAGCAGAGAGAGGGGCAGGCAGACAGGCAGCTGGGTGAGAGGGGGGTAAAGAGATTCTCGCTTAATGCAACTGCTATTTGCATGTTGACTCTCGCTACAACTCAATTGGCTTAATTGCTTCTAATTGTTGGTATTTCTTGCCAAAAACTAAAAGCATTTTGTTGACAGCTACTTCCGCTGTTTACTTCTTATTAATATTGATTTAATTATTTAATTTTTATTTATTTAATTTTAAGCACAATAGAATAGAAATTACGTTTAAAAGCTTGCTAAATTAATTAATATTGCTTACACTCAGAGAACAAATCAAACCATTCTTAATTGATTCAATCCAAAAACGGTTCACAAGTCGCGTCATCCAGAAATTATTTAATCTGAGCAAGAACTTACTCAATTCAAGTAAGAATCATGTAATCCAGAATGGCTTGATTTTAAGTACGTTTTGCATAGTTAGGAATGTTTTTGTGAATTTTGTGAATACATATTATATTAGGAATATTTTGCTGCACTGCTCTTGTCGTCATGGTAACAAGAATCTAAGCAAGTTTTCGGCTTCGTTCAAGCGTATTTTTTCTTAAGTTAAGCAAGATGCCGCTTAATTCAAATATTTCTGTCTTGAAACAAGAAATATATTTTTTTGATTTCGAATGTAAACCAGATTCTTACTTAAATTAAGAACTATCATTGAGGAAACTTTCTAGAATCTTTCAAGCCATTTTTCGGAATGATTTAATTCATGAAAATCAAGAAAGATTCTGTCTACTTTTGCCTGAGTGTATTAATACATATAACTATTATGGGGAAGAAAATATGTATGTTTATTGTAAATTTTTTGCAATTATATTTGAATAATTTTTTAATTAATTTTAATTACTTTAAATTGCTTTATATTAATTTATCACATTAGCTTGAATATTATTTTTGAAACAATATTTTTTTTATATGTATCTGCATGTTAGCTGTGTTTTTACCTATATATTATATATTTGATGAGTACGGGATATAAAAATTAGCCTCGGCTCAAATGGCTGAAATTAACTGCAGGCAGGAAGAGAGAGGCCAAATGTTTTCAAAGAATTTCAGCCAAAGTTCTGCTGAAATATTTGGCATACGCAAACATTTCGCAAACTCTCAAATTCGCAATTCGCATTCGTATCTTTAACTTGTATCTGCTGGCGCCGCCGCTGGGGGTCCTGTCTCCATAGCGCATTCTCTTTCTCTTAATCTCTCTCCCTCTCTCTCTCTCCCTCTCTCACTCTCTCTCGCTCTCTCTCTCTCTTTCTTTCTCTTTCTCTCTCTGTCCACACGCTTGCGCATTGAATTTAATTTATATTTTTATTTCGCTGACAATTTGCAGCCGCTGCAAAAATGTTGTGCGTTTTTTAACGACTTGCGGAACCCCAAAAAAAAAGAAGGAAATTAAAAGAGGAAAAAAGCAAATAAAAATCATTTAAAGACGAGCCCGAAATGCCGCATGTTGCACTTTATTGTTGCTGTTCATTTGATTATCGCCACTGTCGCCGTGTAATTTATTATATTGACTTTTTCGCTTGCCCACAATGTTGGCCCTTATTTTTATAGCTTTAACCTTTTGCCAACCGCCGCGCCGCTGACATTATTTAATTTGTCATTTAATTCTGCTGCGATGCGATGCGTTGCGTTGCGTGGCTGCCACTTCCATCTGTTGCAAATGCAACGCGTAAACGAGTGTGTAATGTATACATACATATAGATATATGTATATGGGGGGTATTCCAGCAAAGCTCATGTTGATATTCCTGACTTTTTGGCCCACATATGGTACTTCCTTTTGGGCCCGGTAGCTGCAACTGTTCCAACGCCAACTGTAAATTATATTTCACTTATTCCCACTGCTTATTCCTCCACTTGGGCTTCTCTTGAAACTGCATTCTCTTGCTCTTCTCAGAAGCCCAGGCATGACAGACGACGGACGACAGACGACGGACAGCAACAGCTGTAAGTTTATTATTTAACTTGAAAGGGAATCTATTATACACGAAATAAAAAGCCATATTTTAATAAAGACAAAGTCGGAAAGACAACAAGCAGAAGGAAACAATTAAATAAATTAATATAAACGTTAGGAGAAAGAGTTGGGCCAGAGAGAGTTGGGCCTGCGAGAGTAGGGCCAGTGATAGATGGGCCAAAGAGAGTTGTGACTGCGAGAGTTGGGTCAGCGAGAATTGGGCTAGAGAGAGTTGGGCCTGCAAGAGTTAGGTCAGCGAGAATTGGGCTAGAGAGAGTTGGGCCTGCGAGAGTTGGGCCAGCTTGAGTTAGGCCGGCGAGAGTTGGGCATACGAGAGTTGAGCCAGCGGAGTTGGGCCAGCGAGAGTTGGACCTGTGAGAGTTGGGCGTACGAAAAATAAATAAATAATACATTTCTGTAGTTTAATAAACAACTAAACTAAAAAATATGTTATATAAAACATTCCATAATATTTGTTAAAAAAAATGTTATATTTTCAAAATGGGTTCGAAATAATTATGATATTTTTATGTCGAACGTGACAAACACAAATTTATATTTTTATATTCCTATCTCTTATATCAAACACCCAATTTCTTCTTTGGAAAGTCGTTTAATTTCTATAGGGTAATATCTATAATTTATATAGATCAAATTGCATCACTAAATTTTTAAAAATGTATAAAATAATAAAGCAAAATGTAAACTCTCAGTTATATTTGCATTTAAATATAATTTCTACATGCTGGTATTTTATGCAATACTTTCCAAACTTTGCATATTTTCGGCATTTCAAAATGAAAATCAATTAATTTACTTTCCAATAAAGCTAATTAAAAATCGCTATCTTTAGGCCTTAAATTAATTGTGTTTAATCAAATCCAAATTGAATGTCGCCAAAAAATCATTACCAAAATACGCCGCCCACAGTCGAAAAAGCAGCAGAAACTCATTTGCTATAAACAAACAGTCAACGAGAAGTCTTCCCCTTGCCCCTGCAACGTCCCCTGCCCCAGACACTGTGCCCCCTGGTGGAGTATTGCCAAAATTGGGCTGAAAAAATGCGCTAAATCATTTCTTAATTGCTCAATTTGAAAACAAATGCGAGCATTTAATTTAATTGTGTGGACTGTTAATTGAGTCGTATTTGGAGCTGCGTTTTTCGGTTTTTCGGTTGCAGTTGCACGAATACCGGCCAAACGCCCCGTCTGCCACGCCCACATTTGGCGATATGTTGTTAGATAAAAACCGCTCAATTCACTTGCAAGTTGCAGTTGTTGTATTGGCATTTGTGTGGGGCAATTAAAAATGCAACTGGGCGACAGTTTTGTGGCAACTGCTCAGCTGTGTGTGCAACGCCAACGGGCACCAAATTTGTGGCAAACAGCAGTAGCAGCAGCAGCAGCAGGTGGCAAGCACTGTTGAAATTAGCATTTAGAAAATCCATTATGGGCCAAATGTCGCCAAAAATGCGATAACGACAACTGAAAGCCATATCGAATTTGATGCTGCCACATTTGGTGGCATGCCACTGGCTGGCTCATAAATCTCCATTGAGTTCTGTGTTTTTCGATTTTTTATTTTTTAATTTTTTGGTGGCTGCTTTATGCTTTTGCTTGCATCATCAATCATCTTGCCACAGATCGATTATTACAATTGCTGACAGACGAGCGAGCAAGAGATAGAGAGAGAGAGAGAGAGAGAGCTTTGGAGAGAGAAGGAGAGAGAGGGAGAGAGCGCGTTGCACGCTGCGGTTGCATCTGCGGGCTCAGCCATTTGTATCTGATGGATGTAGCTTGTTTGCCTCCTGCTGCTGGCGTTGTGGCAACTGCAACTTCCACTGCAACTGCAACAAACATGCAAGCCCAGTTTGCATTTTCCATGGAAACTGTTGCAGTTGCACAGCTGCAACAGCTTTTGCCTGCCGGCCAGTTGTTGTTCTTGCCGCTCTTGTTGTTGTTGTTGTTGTTGTTGTTTTCGTGTCAAGTCCTAAAAGTTCCAAGAAACTAAAAAAAAAAATATAAAACTGTTCTATGCGAAAAGTGACGAGCTGTAGAACGCTCGTTCATTGTCCAACTTTTGTGGCACGAAATTATTTTAATGAGTTGCCAATTAGAGCTATACATACACTGAGAGAAAATATCAAAAATTTTCTGCTTAAAAATCTTACTTCCCATTGAAAATCTTACTAAATGCCAGCAAAAATCTAGATTCAAGTTTAAGCAAATTCAATTCAAATTCAAATTCAATTCAAAAAAATTTAAAATAAATAAAATGTTTTTCCATTCTTTAAATTTATTTTAAAAAATTTTTGAGTAGTTTATGCAAGTTTAAATTTTATTTGAAATAAATAAAAGGGAAAATTGATTGTTTTAATTTTTAATATTTATTTTATTTATAATTTTCTTGTAAAATTTTTTAAATTTTTTAAATTTTTCTCTGTGTAAGCCCCAAATAGATCAGAGCTCTCTGAGCTACCAGCCTAATAAATAGCGCGCTGAGCAGTTCAATTGGATGACTTCCCTTTTTGCATTGCGTGGCAGGCACACACCTGTTGCATGCTGCCATATTGGAACCCCTGCGGCATGTGGCATAAATAAGCCAAGGGTTCCCTCGTTCGCGTTGCAAGTTGGAACTTTACGATTTGTGCGCCTGACAGCATCCGACAATGCGAATTTTCCACAGCTCCAAAGAACTCCAGCGGTTTTTTACACAATTGAGTAAATATTGTTTGCGGAAAGAGGCGTTGAAATAATAAGCTTTCTCATATCTTCCAACTACAATATATATTAAAAAATAAATTTAAAAAAACAGTTATAATGCAGCAGATCAGTCGGCCGTAACCGACAGTAGCAGAGCCTGCACTTTGTGTTGCAATTATACGCATGCATTTAAGCAAATTGTCTGCTGCATATCTTCGCTGTTACGCCTACTTCTGGGTGTTGCACGCATATCCCATTATCCCTAGCTTAATAGACGCTTTTAAACTTTTGCAAAGTACAGGGTGTAAAAATAAAAACCAATTTTGCATAAAGCAATTATGTTTTTTAGTAAAGTTTTTCTAGTTTAACTTTTTCAGGTGTTATCATTAGCTTTTATTGGTTTTTCCTCTTTGTCTACGGCCAACTTGCCGCAATTAACGCGTGTTTTTTTGTTCACTTTTTTCTCTCTCTGTACATTCAACACTTTTGTGAGGCGCCGCTTATTAGCTCGTTTCCTCTTGCTCTGCCACGCCCACATCCTCAATTTGCTGCTGTAAAATGGCTGCTGCTTTTGTTGGTTATTAATTACGCTCCGACACAGAATTCGCCTCGTGGCTGCGTTTTCGGCCAATTGAATTTATTACAGCCCAAAAAACAATGCTGAGGCGGCAGCTCGAACGGAGGGAGAGAAGGGCTTGAGGGTATTGTAGGCAGATAATTCCGACCAAAAAAAAAATTCGGAGAAAAATTGTAATGGCATTTTTGTTCATTATAGCAGCAACAGCATTAATATTGAAGCAACTGACAAGCTGGGATAACAAGATAACTGACAGCGCACAAGGTGTACGGACTATGCTGCAAAATTTATCAACGAAATTAGGTCAAATTTATTAAATCTACCAGGCACTGACCTCATTTAGGCACTGCCAGCTCTAACAAGACACTGTATAAACGAGTAAATTGTGTGTACTTTAATGCCCTATAATCCAAGTAGTACATGGGGTTATTTTGAGTGAAAAAGTAATCCACAAATTCAGACCGTACTTCTTTGAATGTTGTCTAACATTCTCATCACTGATTTTTGTATTAATTATTATTCTAAAAATTGTGAAACCGTCTGTATTTTAGAGTAGGTCTTAAGTCTTATCGTACGAGGCCATCCGTCAACTTATTTTAAATATATCCGTAATTCATTTTTTAAACTCAATGTTTTAATTTGTATAAAAATGTAAAAAATATGTAGAAATAAATATGAATCTATCAGTTGCCAAAATAATATCTAAATGTTAAATAAACTCATGGATATTTTTGTAAAAATATCAATTTTTGATTTGGACTTTGAATTTGGACTATCCTTGAGGCGTAAATTTTCGATCAGTATATTCAGAGAATTTCCTAAGGTCCTTTTCAAAATAAAACAAAAAATTAAAAATTATAACCTTTTTTTCGCCGTTATAGAGTAGCTAAAATTCGTTTTGGCTAAATTTCATGCGAATGTCCTTCGCCCACAGTGCTGTTAATTTAAGCCAGAATTTCGCATTTGGCCTTTTGATATCAAAAGGATGCCGCAGCGAGAGTCGACTGAAATATTTATATGCGTGTTGATTTCTGTTTGCTAAATTTGAGCTTACAACCTGCACCCCTGCCCCTCTGCCCCCCTGAGTGCCCCACAGCCCACGGGCCCTAACAGATGCCTGATTTTAGATAAGGTCTAGGCAAAAAGGGTCAAAAGCCAGTACACAAGAGCAGGGAGTTGGAGCTTTTACAGTATTCATTGCCTCATTTAACTGGGCCCATAAATATTCCAAATCACCAAAGGGGGCCAAAATTATTTCCCTAGCGACTTCATTGGCATTGAGCTTGTGTTAAGATAATAAACTTTGTAATTAATTTTGGCATCATTAAACGGCCGAGATGGCGGCACTTTTTCTAGTTTAATTTCACTGTGCTGAGTGTATAATTTTAATCGGTTTTCCTTTTGCTGTTGTTGTCTAATTGACTTCACTCACGAATTTCCATTGTAATATTTTTACAGCTAGGCAGAAACACCTCACGGATGGATATGTATCTGCAACTTTATATTCATAATGTTTTTTTTTTTTTTTATGAATTTATCAAGTTTATCGCCATCGCGCTATAAAAATTGCATAAACATAAAAACTTTACACCTGCTTCCCTCAATAACTTTGCAGCCAGTTCATCTGGTTTCTCAAAAAATAAAAAAAAAACTTTTCTTGCTTCGGTTGTTGAAGTTTTTCCTGCAGTTTTTGTTTTTTTTTTTTATTATATTTTTTAATGTATCATCTACTCATTACACATTCGTTTTAATTGAAAAATTCTTCATCTCTTTTGCAGATACCGCTGGCGAGCTCGGCTGGGCGTTTACTTTAATCGTAGTCTCAATCATATCGGCTCTTATAGGTGCTATTGTAATGGTCATAGTTCTAAGATGTAGAAGGTAAGTTGGCAACAAAAACGGGCTTAAATCTAGAGCGAAAGAAACATAATTAATTTGCACTTAAATTTAAAAAAAAGAGCGGCACTTTTTTGTAAGCTGCATTTTATATAAAAAGTAGCTAAATCTTTATAA
The DNA here is from genome assembly GCA_035045125.1 of Hypselothyrea guttata. Lineage (NCBI taxonomy): Eukaryota > Metazoa > Arthropoda > Insecta > Diptera > Drosophilidae > Hypselothyrea > Hypselothyrea guttata. Next base: position 37,269 of record JAWNNJ010001508.1, read on the forward strand.
TACTTATTTTTGTTTTCAATATTTCATGAGCGACTTTTAAGAATTTTTTAATTACTTCTAGAGCTATTTTTCATGCTTGAGCATAATTTTAATTTATTAATTTATAAATTAAACTTCTTGTACATTTTTTTATAATTTATTGCAGGCAATTTTTTACAGCTCAAGTAACTTAACTTTAAAGACAAAAAAGACTTTTTTGCTCAAGCAAAATAATTATATAAATAGCTATATAAATTTCAACTATTATGGGCAATTTATCGATACGGCTTTAGTACATTTTCATGTAATAATAAAAGCAAAAATATCAGCAAAAAAAAACACTTAAATTTGCAATTTAAATTAATTGCGCCAGACGAACAACAAACAATTTATAAAAATGCTAATAAATAGACATATTTTGGCATTTAGCTAGAAAAAAATGCCGCAATTAGTCATCATAGAGCTTTGGAGTTGTGGCAAAATATATGTGTATGTTTGTGTATGTGTGTGTGTGTGTATCTATGAGTCGCCTAGGCAGAACGGACATTCAACTCGGGAGACCTAAAAGACGACCCCAGCGATCCGTCATGCCGCGACATTTACAATGCCAGACAAATTGAATATATGCGCGAATTTATCAGCTGCGGCATCTGTGTACAATTTATGCGCCAGTATGTGTGTGTGTAATTGTAATTGTTATTGTAATTGTGAGTGTGTGTGTGTGTGTAAGCTTAAGATTTACAACGTATTTGCCCACACCATAAGCGCCAAAGGCAACAATAGCAAAGAGCAAACAGCAATTCAATTAAACGCCTACGCCAAATAAAACTGGCGGCAAAAAGGCTAGAATGTATAGCCAAAGGCGGTGCTATGAAACACAGTTACCCTATGTATGATTAAATAGAGATATATCCTGCAAAATATATGCAGGATATAGAAAAAAGTCTAAAAACTTATCCAGAGAACTAAAAAGATTTGATATTCTCATTAGAAATTTAAAAATAATTAAAATTTTTAAAATGTTAGAAACCTTTTCAAATTGTTAGACCCTTTACTTTAAAAAAGTAAAAAGGGTCTATTAGTTTAGTGCAAAGAGGAAATGTGTGTAACATCCAGAAGGAGGCGTGGCAGACCCCACAAAGTATATATATTCTTGATCAGGACGACAAGCCGAGTCGATATAGCCATGTCCGTCTGTCCGTCTGTCTGTCTGTCTGTCTGTCTGTCTGTCTGTCTGTCTGTCTGTCCGTCTGTCTGTCTGTCTGTATGAACACCTAGATCTCAGCAACTATAAGAGATAGAGACACCATATTCGGGATTCAGGTTCCCCTATTCAGTAAGCAGCACGAGTTTGTTTTAGATTTTGGATACCTCTCCCCCTTCCCCCGCAAACCGCAAAAAGCTGCTGTAGCCACAGTTTTAAATCTATTAATTTGTAATTTGGTATTTCACTAGTTTATGACATTCTCTATCGACGCTGTGAATTTTATTACGATCGGATAAGAAACAGCGAACATATGCCACAGACAATTTGCCGCACTGGGCAGAGAGGGGGTGGTGTGCCTTGCATACGCGGGTAGCTTAGTGTGTGTGCGTCTGATTGTGTTTGTATGTACATATCCTCAAAGTAAAGGGTCTCCTACGGTCGGTTACGTCCGACTGTAGCCACCGTCCCACTGATCTGCCCCGTCCCTATATTTTTTAGAATATTCTATTGAGATCGGATTGATTTAAAAATAATTAATAATTGCATATTAAATGTATTTCAATTTATAATTTATCTGGATTACATTCAAATTCGAGCCATTTGTTAATTGTAGAAAAATGCGATAATAATCTTGAATGTATTTTAATTTAAATTTATTTCAGATAATAAAATACTATTAACAAAAGGATATTATATTAAAAACTCAGTAAAATAGCAATAGTATTTATTTGTAATTTTTTTTATCCCAAAAAATTTAGTTAGCATAAAGAGTTTTATATATTGTGACATATTCTATATCAAAATCCATATACCCCTTTTGCAGGCATAGGGCTTATGAGCTCAGGAAATCTTACAAGCGCCAAAGAGAATGCCGCGAATATAATCGAAGCACAAGACAAAAGAACATGAAATTGCTTTATTACTTAATTGCTCTTTAAAATAAACACACAACAATGCCAACAACAACAACAACAACAACAACAATAACAAGCGACAATAATAACAGCAACAACAACAATAAACAGAGCCAACATACGAGTATTTAGCCAAAGGCCATGCTTGGCGCTCTTTTTGGAGTCTATTAAAGACGCAGAGTGGGTCAATCAAACGCATACCTACAAAACAAATACACTGAGAGAAACTTACAGTAACATACATTTCTTTGATGTGTGGGAGAGAGGGGCGGCAAGGCTGCTGCGCGGGGGCGTTGGTCAGCGGAGTCAACACGCGAGCGCCAAATTAACCAACATTTCTGCAGTCGACGTCGCAGCTGACGCAGAGGTACAGTGGGGAATTAAGAAAAACATATTGTAGAAAAAAAATTATTTTATTTTTTTATTCAAAAATTATAAGTTACAGCAGTCTAATCTAAACAAAATTGCCTAGATTGGTAAAACAAAAAGTCATATATTTTATATTTTAATATTTAGGTATGATAACAAAATTAAAAAAGAAAATGAATTTTTTATATAAATCAGTCAAGTCAAGATCTTGATTAAATTTGGTCAGATTGTGTATAGTGATGAAGAATTTAAAATTGGCTTAGTTTTATGTTGACAGCTTCGAAAACTAACAACAAATTCATACTTAAATCAGTTATTTGGTAAAAAAAAAAAGAAATTGTTTCACCAATATTTCACAAACTAAAGTAACTTATAGTAATAAATTGAACTAACAGAATAAAATACAACTTGGTTCAAATTGGGCTCCACTGTATTAAATGATTTAAACGGCACTTTTGGGATGAAATACCCCACTGTGCGACGCTGACGTTAGCCACATGTCGCGTCCAATTAAATTGTCATGTTGTCGTATTTTGGCGGCATGTTTGCATAAAATTAATTTTGCAAATAATTTGCCAAAGCCAAACAAAACAAACAAACGAAACTAAATACAGCAGTAGGCGAAAACAGCTAAGAGATTTGTTTTTTTTTTTTATCCAGTAAAAAAAGCAATCAAAAACGACTACGGGAATACCCGAAATGGACAGAGAACATTCAATACATTTTATGTAAATAAATAATTGTTTAAATTTTACAAAAACACATAAAACATATCTGTATTTTTATTTTATAGAAATAAATTTATAGAAATTATCACAATGCAAATTAAAATATTTGCTTACTTTTAATTTGTGTTTGTATTTGTAATAAATAAATAAAATAATTTAAATTTTTGAAATAATAAATAAATAAATAAATAAAATTATTTTCAAAGGTTGCCAAGCCTGAAATAAAATAGAAATTACAGCAGAAATTAGAAATTAAATTCAAAGCAAATAAAAATGAGAAATATAATAAAATTATAATTATTGAAAATTATTAGAAAAATTTAACAGATTTGTTTTAATATTTTATTTAAATAAATTTATTTTTTATATAATTTTATTCTCCAAACTTTGCTTATATTTCTTTGATTACATATAATTATGCTTAGTTTTATTTTTACTCTAAGCTGACAATTCTGCCCAGATACCCTCTACTTCGTAAATAGGGTATAACAAATCAGCTGCTAATGTCTTGATTACATAGAACAGTGAGCTGTTTAGTTTATTGGTAGTTGGAGTGGGCAGAGGGCGGAGTATTCTGTAGGTATTTCAGCCTTTTTAAGTTGCAAGTTTTTGTGGCATTCACACGCTGTGGCCAGAGCTGAGTTTCTGAGTTTCTAGCCGTATTTGAGCTATAGTTTTTGGCTATGAGAATTGTCACGCTGTTCACCTTGCCGTCAACTTTGGTTAGTCTATGTCCATGGTTCTTGCAACTGTTGCATGTCAGTTGCATGTGGCTCGGTTGCAATTGGGGTTTGGGGCGTCGTGCTTGGACGTGTTGGCTGCCAAATTAGCAGCAATTACATGTAATATCGGTTACACTTATTTGCATATTGATGCAATGCTCGATCGCTGGCCATAAGTTTACCTTTTGCCACATGTCGCAAGTTGCCAGCTGTTGTTGTTGTTGTTGTTGCTGTTGCTGTTTATATTTAGTGCATGATTTGTTTTGTGGGCACCAACTCGACTGGCACCTGCCATGCGACTTGACATTGTTTGCTCAGCGTCTAGACACTGGTAATGGTAATAAAGTGCCATTAATTTGCTATTGCCAATTGTTTTGCGGTTTCAATGAGTGCATAAAGAGTGCTAGATTAATTATTTAAACAGAAACTAGTCATACTTAGAGATACTTTATCTGTTAGTTGGCTTACAAATGACATTTTTAATTCCGTTTAATGCAGTCAAGTTGGCAGTTAAATGACAGTATTAGTAGAAGCTAAGTAGTTGATTTTATTAGTTACGGCCTGAAGGTCATAAATGACCTACAGGGAGTGGAAGTTTATGGAAAATTTTCTAACTGGTCTCAAAAGCATATAGAAGGTTTGAAAAAATGTTATACAAATTACAATAAAAAATATAATTAAAGAAATTTAAATAAGAAATTTTAATAAGAAATTTTAAAAAGAAATATAAATAAGAGGTTTTAATAAAAAATTTCACTAAGAAATTTTAATATGAAATTCTAAAAAGAAATTTTAAAAAGAAATTTTAATAGGAAGAATTACAGTAAATTTGCATGAGGAAATCCTGAATAAGTATAAATATTTTTACTCCATTAAAAAATACTTCGAAATTTGTTATTAAAGATAACAAGCGAAAAATTGCTTATAAATTTGATAAACGCTATGTAAAAAAATTTATTCAGATATTTTTTAAATTTTTTATAAAAATGTTGGACAAAAAGTATTACTAAAAAAGCAAATTAGCAAAATCATGAGATGACGAAAGCTTTTACTTTTTAACTAATTTTACTTGACTTTTAATTTTACTGCTAAAATTCAATTACAAGGGATTCAAAAAAAAAAACGAAAAGATCTACAAAATATAGTTCAGCCAAATTAATTGATGCTATATTACAAATTAGGCTGCATCCAAAGATAACCTTTTACTTTGATTACCAAAACTGCTAAAAATCTGCGGAAAATTGTCGCTTCGTGCTCGGGTTGCTTAGGTATAATTTTTTTTTTTTTGTGTCAGAAAAATCAAGTTGAAAACGTTTAAAGCCAGCTGCTGAATCGAGTGCTTGTAACATAAAAAGGCGTGTTCAATTAGCATGCTTCAAGCGCAATGCAAAAAGAAGAAATCAAAAGCAAAAAAAATCGAAACGAAAAAGTCGAAAAACAAGCGCAGAAAATTGAACATAACGTTTCAAAGGAAAAACATACGAAGGAAAAAAAAGCTAAAGAAAACACAGTTGGAAAATTAGCGCAGCGCCAAGGCACGGCCCCCAAGACGATAGGCAGAGGGACAGAGGAGGGACAGGCTGACTGCACGGTGAGCTTGTTCAATTTAATTGAATTGCGAAGAGAGAAAAAATAAAATGAGACAAGCGAATACGAATCAAAAAATAAAAAAAAAAAACTAAAGCCGAGTCTACTTCAATTTACGGCTAAAGTTGCAGTTCAAGTTAACATTATAATCGATCAAGGCAAAGCGAGGGGAAAAATCTTATAGCCGCTGCTCAATCAAAATCGGACTGCAGACAGTTCAATTCGGTTAATTGATACGCACAATCTACTACTATATAGTACTATATATATAGATTTTGGTTCGTGCCCGACGTTGTGACCCACTAAGAGAACAAGTGCAAATACTGTAACGGACAACGGAGGTTAATGTTGCTGAAATGTCGAGAAATTACGGTTAGAGAAATTGCAACAAAATGTTCAGGTGAAAGAAACAGATCAGAGCCGGTTTACTGATCAACCCATAGACTTAATATAGAATGTGGTAATTGCTGTTATTGTTGTTTATCTTATTCTGGTTTTCTGCTTATCGCGACTTGTACATATTTTATGGCCGCAGTTTATCGTTTATCTGCGTGTCGCACGCAATTGTCGCATTTGCCTAGGCAAGTTTGTGTCCTAAGTCATTCGTTTTTGTCGTTTGACATTGAGCACATTTTTGACATTTAACATTTTGTGCTAATTCATGAGCGTACACTGAACGAAAATTGGAATAGTTTCCCTCATTAAATCAAGAAATCAAGAAAGTCAATAAGTCAGAAAGTTCTTCAATCAAGAACACAGTTCTAAGTCTAAAAATCTTTT
>JAWNNJ010001510.1:0-11104 GCA_035045125.1 Hypselothyrea guttata
TAAAGTTAGCAACGCCACTTTAGCAACGATCAGGAACGGTGGAATCTGGAACACGGAGGCCCTTTTTAAAACACGATTATTTCTGTAATACTGAATGAAACTGCATGAAATAAAGATTGAAATCGACTAAAAACAAATTGAATTTTCATTTTTGATTAAAAAAATTTGGAATTTTGGGTTGCAAGGGGTAGAAAAATGTATACGAAAAATCGCAACTTTAGTTTTTTTATCAGAACTCCGCTCACAGAATATGTACCAATATGCACGGTATACCAGGTGATAGGGCGTATATTCAGGTATATTTCCTGAAATTTTCATGAAAATCGTACGCACAGTTTTTGAGCAATTCGCCTAAAAGTGCAGCAAAGTCGGTTAACAGCCCATACAAAAAGTGTCAAAAATTACATTTTTTTCATTTTTGGTTTTTGACTGCCTATATCTCTGCTCACAGGAAATGTACCAACATGCACGGTATATCAGGTGAAAGGCCACACTCTCAGGAGTCTATTGCCCAAGTTTAAAAAAAATCGTAGGAACAGTTTTTGAGTAAATCGCCTAACAGTTCAGGTGCCTCAGGTGACCCATTCCGCCTGTTAACATTGCAGCCTAACAGTGTGCTGGCGCGAGCCACTAAAACAGCTGATTCAAGCGTTGCAAATAAACTGCAAAAACATGCTTTTTAGCGTTATTTAACGCAAGTAAACTAATAAAAGTACAATAAAATAATATTTTATTAATAATTAAACAATAAATTAACATAAATAACTAAATTTAATTATTTTGCGTCGTTTTTTGAAAAACCCGCCCACACGGTTGCAATCTGCCGCTGCTTCACCCAGCACGCAAAAACTGCAATTCGACGCTAACTTTTTTTTTAATGTACCAATATGCACGATATGTCGTTGGATTCCTTGATTTTTTTCAGAATTTACTGCATTTAAATTTTTAAGATTGTAGGAACAGATTTTGAGAAAATCAGCTTTGAAAGGCCGGCACACGTGGCATAGCAGCCCTAGCCACACGCTACTCGCGTGGCATCAAACGATGTAATTTTTTTTTTTCATGTACCAAAATGCACGATATGTCATTAAATTCGTACGATTTTTCTAAGAATTACTGCATTTTTATTTTTTACATCATATGAACAGATTTTGAGAAATTACGCTTCAAAGTCGGCATATTTTGCTGTTTGAACGCCCGCCATAATGGCCGACCACGCGTTGCCCAGCTGCCAGGGGTCCCAAATTCGACGCTAACTTTTTTTTTAATGTACCAATATGCACGATATGTCGTTGGATTCCTTGATTTTTTTCAGAATTAACTGCGTTTAAATTTTTAAGATCGTAGGAACAGATTTTGAGAAAATCGGAATTTAATGACATATCGTGCATTTTGGTACAAGAAAAAAAAAAATTACATCGTTTGATGCCACGCGAGTAGCGTGTGGCTAGGGCTGCTATGCCACGTGTGCCGACCTTTCAAAGCTGATTTTCTCAAAATCTGTTCCTACAATCTTAAAAATTTAAATGCAGTAAATTCTGAAAAAAATCAAGGAATCCAACGACATATCGTGCATATTGGTACATTAAAAAAAAAGTTAGCGTCGAATTGCAGTTTTTGCGTGCTGGGTGAAGCAGCGGCAGATTGCAACCGTGTGGGCGGGTTTTTCAAAAAACGACGCAAAATAATTAAATTTAGTTATTTATGTTAATTTATTGTTTAATTATTAATAAAATATTATTTTATTGTACTTTTATTAGTTTACTTGCGTTAAATAACGCTAAAAAGCATGTTTTTGCAGTTTATTTGCAACGCTTGAATCAGCTGTTTGAGTGGCTTGCGGCAGCGCACTGTTAGGCTGCAATGTTAACAGGCGGCTGGGCCACCTGAGGCACCTGAACTGTTAGGCGATTTACTCAAAAACTGTTCCTACGATTTTAATCAGACTTGGGCAATAGACTCCTGAGAATGTGCCCTTTCACCTGATATATCGTGCATGTTGGTACATTACCTGTGAGCAGAGATATAGGCCGTCAAAAACTAAAAATGGAAAAAATGCCATTTTTGACACTTTTTGTATGGGCTGTTAACCGACTTTGCTGCACTCTTAGCCGGTTTGCTCAAAAACGGTTCCTACGATTTTGATGAAAATTTCAGGAAATATACCTGAATATACGCCCTATCACCTGGTATACCGTGCATATTGGTACATATTCTGTGAGCGGAGTTCTGATAAAAAAACTAAAGTTGCGATTTTTCGTATACATTTTTCTACCCCTTTCAACCCAAAATTCCCAATTTTTTTAATCAAAAATGAAAATTCAATTTGTTTTTAGTCGATTTCAATCTTTATTTCATGCAGTTTCATTCAGTATTACAGAAATAATCGCGTTTTAAAAAGGGCCTCCGTGTTCCAGATTCCACCGTTCCTGATCGTTGCTAAAGTGGCGTTGCTAACTTTACGCACATAAATGTTTGTGTATATACTTTGCAACGAATACATTTGAGACTCACTGTAAGTATGTTACCTACCAAAAAAGATGTTGAACGATGCCAACAACACGCGGTGTTCCCAAGCGGTCCCCCATCTAAGTACTAACCGCGCCCGATGCTGCTTAATTTCGGTGATCGGACGAGAACCGATGTATTCAGCGTGGTATGGTCGTTGGCGAATGCCAAGCGTTCGAATGTTGCTTTTGTATTACGCATTGAAAGCGAACAACCCAACAGAGCTAATTCCGAATACGGGCGCCTTTTACGTTGCAATTTAGTTAAGAAAAAAACTGTGTTAATGCTTAGGCCGACACTGCACTGTGAATTTTATTAGATATGGGTCTAGAGAATTCTGAAAAAAAGACCTTTTACCTGAAATGTCGTGTATATTGGTAGATATCCTGTTAAATAAAAAAATGTGGACGGGGCAGATCAGTCTGCGTATGGTATACTCCTTTAAAAAATTACCAAAACGACTGCTCTAGCTCTTATACTACTAGTTTAGGAAATCTCAGCGTTCATCCAGACGGACAGACATCGCTAAATTGATTCAGCTCGTCTCCCTAATCAAGAATATAGTATATATGTAGTTTGTGGGGTCTGCCACAGCCCCTTTTGCCTGTTACATACATTATTAACTCTGTTTTTCCCATGGGTACAGGGCATCAAAAGCCCAATTTATTTATTTATTTAATTTTATATATACATACAGTAGAATCCGGTTATAGCGACATTCAAGGGACCGACGATTTTACGTCGTTATATCCGGCAGACGCACTATCCGAAAGGAGCAAAAAAAAATTTTTTTTTTTATATTATGGATGCCATGTTCGTAATAGGTTTTAAAATAAAACAAATTAATTTTTTAATCAAAACAAAAAATTTAATACAGTAGAATCCGGTTATAGCGACTTTCAAGGGACCGACGATTTTACGTCGTTATATCCGGAAGACAAAATCCATGATTTTGTTTCTTTTTCGTATTGAAAAAACACAAAATCCATGATTTTTTTTGCTTCTCTTAGCATTGTTAAAGAAATCAAATTTTCCTCTTTAAAGTTTTTTTTTTTGTTCGGCACGTCGCAATATCCGGTTGAATTGAAATGAAAAATTGAATTGAAATTGAAAAATCTCGTCGTTATAAGCGGTTTGTCGCTAAAAGCGGAGTCGTTATAAGCGGAGGCCGTTTCATATAAGTTTGTATGGGGACCAACCAAACCATCGAGTTTTCGTCGCAATAACCGGACGGACGCTATAAGCGCGGCGTCGTTATAACCGGATTCTACTGTACATACATATGTATATATTTAATACTATATAATAGGGTTAATGGTGAATTAGTAATGAGAGTATTTTTCTCATTTATAATTATTTTTTAACCCGCGGTGGTATACAAAATAAATATAAATAATAAAGTTCAATCAAAGAACTATTAATTTTGTTTTTTATTTCAAACGGCTATATTAATTTGAATAGAAATATTAACCATATTAAATAGGACTAAAAACAGACACTCGTAGATATGTAATGCAATTATTTTATTTCACTATGGTAGAAGTTACTTCATGCAGTAATAGTAATAGTATACCATACAAAATTATTTTATATATAAAATAAAAAAAAAGAAATATTCAAATTTCAAAAGGTTTTATTTCGCGGTGTTTCATTTTCCACCGTTTTAATGCGTTGCTATCTTTAGGCCCATCAGAAAAACACCAGAATGGTGCGGATTGTGGCAAGCGTGCATGCCCAAATGTTGTTGCACATTGGCCGACTCCGAGAATTTTAATTTTTAATAAATAAAATGTCGTTTTTGCAAAGAGTTGCGAGCGTGATTGCGCTCACCAGGCCCATTAGCAGAATCAATACAGGTGCGTGTAAACGAATTCGCTTGGTTCATACAATAAATGGCTTTTTTTGCAGCCCAAACACAACGTGAAATTAAACGTTGGGTAGCGCCAACGTTACGTGAACTGAAACATCGCGTAAGGAAACAAGGAGCGGTTCAGCCGGAGCGGCGTTCCGGGTTCGTGGAGTGGAACTACAGATCGGAGCTGTTTGCGTTTGGCAAGCGATTGAATGAACAATTCCAAATGCCGCTGCTGCAGGCGGCCTTCACACAGCGCCCCTATGCGCATCGGGAGGAGGAGCGCCAGCGGCAATTGGGAGTATCCGATGAGGATCTGCATATAGCCGACAATCTGGAGCTGGCGGGCAGAGGGGCGCACATCATCGGAGCCTACGTTGAGGCCTATGTGCAGCATGCGCTGCCCAAGCTGCCGGCAGCGGGACAGCAGGCGATCGCCTCCTATTTGCTGAGCAACGAATCCCTCGCCCATGTCTCCTCCCAGCTGGGCGCCAAGGAGCTCATCCTGGCCGTCGAGTATCCGCCCAGTACAGAGAGCCTGGCCAGCACGCTGCAAGCCATCGTTGGCGCCTTGGCGGACTCCAGCGGCGTGGAGCGCGCGTTTCTCTTTGTTCGCGATTTTGTCTGCACGCAGTTGAATCAGAAGGATCTGCTGGAGCTTTGGACGCCGGAGCAGCCCATGCAACTGCTAAGCGAAGTCTGCGCACAACGTGCTCTGGGGGAGCCAGAGCCCCGCCTGCTTGCAGACTGTGGCAAGAACACCGTGCTCTCCGCCTTCCAGGTTGGCCTCTACGCCAACCGTCAGTTGCTGGGCAAGGGATTCGGCGAGAATCTGGAAACTGCCACCAAATCCGCAGCCATCGATGCGCTGCAGACGCTCTTCGACATGCACGACAACCGGCGACCCTTCGACTTCCGAGTTCAGCTGGAGCGAAGCAATATACGCCTGGCCTAGACCACAACTGGAGCACAGCTTGTTAACTATCTAATAAATCTAATTTGTCCTTAAAACGCACTTCCTGAATGGTCAATGGGTCGATAGCAAACTGTCCAGAAAAACTCTTGTTAATCGGGTGCGCCTACTGGGGACGTATTGCTTTGCCTTTATCAGGTTTAAAATATTACTTGAGAGTTTGTTACCCATTTAATAAATCCAATTTCTTCTAACAACATGCACTTTCCGAATGATTAATATAGTAGCAGTTTAAAATCGTTAACTGTCTAGAAAAATTCTTGTTAATCGGGTGCGTCTACTGGGGACGTATTGCCTTTATATGGTTTAGATTACAACTGGAAAATAGCTCTTTAATTATCTAGTAAATCTAATTATTTCTAAAACTATCTGCATACTTTCTTAATAGTCAAGATATTAGGACTTGAAAATCGATAAAATCGGTAAATAAAAATTCTTGTTAATCGGTTACGCCTACTTCCACCTTCCCACGTATTGCCTTTATCCGGTTTAGATTACAACTCGTTCCAAAAACATGTACTTTCTGAATGCTCAATATATTAGGAGTTGAAAATCGTCAACTTTTAAATACAGCTTTTTAATTATTTAATAAATTTAATTCGTCGAGTTGAAAAAAGTTCTTGTTAATCGGATGCACTCACTGGAGACGTATTGCGCTTATTCGGTTTAGATAACCTTTTAAGAACAGGTCGTTTATTATTTAACAAATTTAATTTGTCCTAAAAACATGTACTTCCTGAATGGGAGCTGTATATCGTTAACTGTCCGGAGACATTCTCGTTAATTATTAAATAAATTCAATTTGTCCTAAAAACATGCACTTCCTAAATAGTCATTATTTCAAGAGTTGAAGATCGTTAACGAACTAACAACCGTCAGTAAAAATCGGGTGCGCCCGCTAGCAACGTATTGCCGTTAACCGGTTAAAACTACAACTTGAAAAGAGCGTGTTAACTATTTAATAAATTTAATTTTTCCTAAAAACACGTACTTTCCTGAATGGTCAATATAATGGGAGTTGCAAATCGTTGACGCACTAACAACCGTCAAGAACAATTCATGTTAATCGCTTTGATCGCCAGCGGATGCGCCCAGTGGGGACGCACCGCCTTCATCCGGCTTCGACTCCAGGGAGAAGGGCGGTATTTTGCAGTCGAAGGAGTAACCATCCTCACGCTCCAGCCGGAAGGTGCCCCACATGTGACCGCTTGGCGCTTGGAGACTGACATGACTGCTGTATTGAAAGGCCGGCAATCGGGGGCTGAGAATCGGCTCCTGGCCAACCACGCCCCGACCCCGCACCGTCTCCAGAGTGCCCGACAAGGAGAAGATGCGCCAATGCCGCTCACGCAGCTGAACGCTCAGCTCGCCCAGGTTTTCCAGCCGTATGCAGTAGCGCCACTGAAAGAAAACCATATGAAAAACTGAACGATAATTACAGGGGAAACCCCGCATACCCAGTAAACGGAGGAAGCGGGTGTCTCGCGACAACCCATGTAGAAGGGTATGACGGTGATGCGGACATTTTCGGTTGTCTCCTTGTGCACATCGCTCATGTCGAGCCAGGGATGATTCTTCTCCTGCCACGCCTTCAGCGTGTCCTGGCTGACAAAAGGCGGATCCGCTTCGGGCGAGTGCGTCAGGAACTTGTCAAACAGCTCGTGCTGCAACGGCTGCTTATCCGTTGAGCAGTACGGCAGGATATCATCGTGGGCCACATAATCCAGTCCCGGAATGGCGTACAGACTGCGATTCGAGTCCTGATTGCCCAGAAAGGTAACAGCCTCGGTCTGGGCACGCTAAAAGAACAGAAAATGCTGAGCGACATCGATGGGAATTATCAGATATTAGCTTACTATATGTGGACAATCCCTGGTATCAATGAGCACCTGATAGAACGTCTGCGTCTTGCCCTTCACATCTTTGGCATCCACGGCCGTTGTGGGCTTGGCTGCCGCCTCGCTGTCGCCGCTGTTCCCCGCTGCCTGCCAGCTCGTTGTTGCATCCTCATGCTGCGGAGTTGCAGCTGCTGTTGCGGCTGCTGTTGTTGCCGTTGCTGTTGTCGTGCTGTTGCCGGCCTTAATTCTAATTGTTGAAGCCTCTTTGGTGCTGCTCGCCGCCTGCCTGCCGGGATTGTGCAGATCCCGATCGTAGACCCGCGCCGTCCAGGGGAACAGTATGACGCCCCTGTAGCCGAAGATGCGATGCAGAAACAGCTGCCCGGTGTCATATTTGCCCTCCTTGGCCTCCAGCAGGCGGCCCACCTCAGCTAGTCTAAAATATGGATAGAAATCAGATTATGCAACATTTGTTTTCACCGCCCACACACACCCCCTCGATGACCCTCGACCCCTGACCCGCACTCACTTGGTAGGATTGATGGCCTGCTTCTTGATGCCACGCCTCAGCGCTATGTCGCATCGCTGCAGCAGCTGCCAGCGCTTGTCCCATCTATATATCTGCAGCAGCAGACCCATTTGTTTGTGTCCTTTGCCAAATAACCCGAGCAGAAGTGCAACAAAATTGCTCGAATATGAAATTGCCTTTTATGCAACCTGAGAGAGAGACTTGCGGCTGCTTGAGAGGCATGCACAGTTGCACAGTCAGCGCATGTGGTTACGAATTTTGAAATCTTTATAAATTGGCTGCTCAAAACAACATTGTTACTGCGAATTTTGCGTTTGTTTTTCTTTTTTATTTTGAGTTTGTTCTCAAGTCAATACGATTAATTTCTCTTCAAGGGTTGCACAGCCACTGGTGTTGCAACATCAATGTTATCGATAAGCTGTGTATATCGATGATCGGTGTTTTAAATATTAGTATTTTCAAAATCAAATGAAACTAAAATATGTATTTATATATAATTATGTAAAAATCAATTTAATTGGAATTAAATTACTTTGTTTTTGTTGAAATAAAAATGAGCAATTTAAAGTTAAAACGGCATTAATATCAATATCGTCGATATCCAAGTCTAAAATATCGATAAGCAGTGTATATCGATGATCGGTGCTTAATATTGTGTTTAAAAATTAAAAATTATAGAATATTTGAAGAATTAATATAAAAATAAAGTCATAATTATAAATTATTTAGTTTTTGTTATATTTATAAATACTGGAGCAATTTAAAGTTAATACGGCATTAATATCATCGATATCCAAGATATCCAAAATATCGATAAGGGTGTCTGGCGATATTGGCCCAACACAACAGCAACACTGCGCTCACGAGATTGTTATCGATATGCCGCGATACCATCTGGCGTGCAACTCTGTCAGCGGCAGCTGTCAACTTCTCTCTTTCGCCATTCGACAGATTTCCGGTACGTACGCGGATTTTTTATTATGCGTAAAGAAATTAAAAAATATGCGAGAAAATCCAAATGCAAACATGAAATTCCAGTGCGAGTGCACAGAACAATGCATGTGCTGTTGTTAATAGCAAGTTTTAGCCACTTGCATTGTGCGACAATTGCGATGTTTGTGGCTCAATCAACAACAATCAACAAATCGCAAGCGATCTAATAAGAAACTGTTTTTGTTGTTTTCCATGCACCTTGCAGAGTGAACTATGGCCGACACACAAGCTAAGCCCGCTGCCGCCGCCGCCCCCAAGGCAGCCAAGGCCCCCAAGGCGCCAAAGGCCGCCAAGGCACCAAAGGCCGAGAAAACCGCCGCCGCCGAGACGAAAGTCGCGGCCAAGAAGTACAAACGCCACGGACGCCTCTTCGCCAAGGCCGTCTTCACCGGCTACAAGCGAGGCTTGAGGAACCAGCACGAGAACCACGCCATCCTCAAGGTGAGTTCCCCAACTGCATTCGATACCCTGTAGAAACAGGGTTAATACTATCAGAAGAATGTATGTAGCAGGCTAAAAGAGCCGTGGCATTGAAATCGGTCAATAAACACAGGAGATATGAACGAAACAATATTGTCAGCGTAAAGGGTATACTACACTTTTTCGATAAATTATTATTTTTGAAAAAATTACAAATGGGTCTATTTAGTTAGTGCGAGTGAAAAATGTGTGTAACACTCCGAAGGAGGCTTGGTAGACCCCACAAAGTGTATATATTCTTGATCAGGTCGATCTAGCCTTGTCCGTCTATATGAACACATAGATCTCACCAATTATTTAGTTTCTCCGATTTAATAAGCAGATCAAGATCAAGTTTTTACCTCCATCGGAAAAAAAAAACCCAGCAGTTTTATAGATATCTCAAACACTGCAGCAGTCTCAATATTAAATCTACAGACCTGTTATTTGGCAATTACGTAGCTTAAGACATTCTTTATCCATGCTGTGAATTTTATTACGATCGGATAGGAAACGGCAAAGATACGTGTTTTGGCTTTACCCCGCCCCCTGAAAATTCAAATAAAAATCGAGTATAAAGCGTAATGGGTAAGCTAGGATATCAGGACAGGATAAATGACCTGGTTTGCATGTGCCTTCAAATTTTATCCCAATTAGGTGATATTAAAGATGCGAGAAGGGGGCGTGGCAAACCCAAAACGCATAAAATAACTCAAAATTAATTATTATTGATTAAGACAAGCATAATTATTCGAAATTCAGATATCATGATGCAACTGAATAGATGGAATGATTGATATAAAAAATATATGCAACAGTTATTATTAGACCCTGTACTTTAAAAAAGTAAAAGGGTCTATTAATTTAGTGCAAATGACAGCTGTGTGTAACAGGCAGAAGGAAGCGTGGTAGACCCCACAAAGTATATATATTCTGACTCAGGACGACGAGCTGAGTTGATTTAGCCATGTCCGTCTGTCCGTCTGTCCGTCTGTGTGTCTGTGTGTCTGTGTGTCTGTCCGTCTGTCCGTATGAACACTTAGATCTCAGCAACTATAACAGCTAAAGATACCGCCTTTCCGGATTTAGGTTGTCAGCTAATGCAAGCAGATCAAGTTTGTTTCAAACTTTTAATATCTCGCCTCCTTCATCCGCGAATTATCAAAAATCTACACCTACCTCAAAAATCTCGAAAACTATAAACGCCACAGCAGTCACAATAATATCGCTACAGACTTGTAATTTGGCATGTACGTAGTCTATGGCATTCTCCACCGATGCTATACATTTATTTATGATTTGAATTAGAATTAGCGAAGATATGCAAGAGACAATTTTTTTCAAAATGCGTATATGTGCCACTGCATCCACAATAATAAAGCTACAAACATGCAATTTGGCATGTATGTAGCCTACAGAATTATCCGTCGATGTTGTGAATTACATTACAAACGGACAAGAAACAGCGAAGTTATGTAACAAACCATTTTTTTTATAAATGTATGTAAATCCCACAACAGCCACAGTTTAAAAGCTACAGACTTGGGATTTGGTATGCACGCAGCCTTTGGCATTATCCGTCAATGCTGTGAATTACATTTCCAACGGAAAAGAAACAGCGAAGATAGCGCAGACAGAGAAACCACCTATATCTTGCAGACTATAAGAGCTATAAATACCATTTTTTTGTGTTTGTGTTTTCCTATGCAGCCATCAGATCAAGATAGTTTGGGATTTTTGATAACTCCTTCCATTCTTTCGCTAACCGAAAAAGCAAATTAGCAACAGTTTTCAGTTTTCAATCTACAGTTTAACAGCTAATGACTTAGGATATGGTATGTACGTAGTACTATATGTCAATCTCCACCAATACTGTGAATTACGTTACGATCGGATAAGAAACAGCGAAGAAAACACAAAGTACAGGGTCTCCTACCGTCGGTTGCGTCCGA
>JAWNNJ010001512.1:0-79850 GCA_035045125.1 Hypselothyrea guttata
AACGGACAGAGCGGGTTAGATGGTATACCCTAGAATTCGAATATGATATCAGTTGGGATTCTATTAATTGTTATACAGCTAGCAAAAACAGCCTGTGGGGGGGTTCGTTCGATATATATCCTAATCGCCATACTTCCATAATTTTAAAAGAAAGAATCCCTTGCCAAGTTTTTAGAGAAGAGAGGACAGCATAGAGATAGAGATAGAAAAGATTGAAAAACAAGAAAAGCAACAGAAAAGGAGAAAGTCAAGGAAAAAGAGGAAAAAGGGACAATAGTAGCTCTACATTCTTCTACTACACCAGGTAGTAGGTCGCCTCTATACCCACCCTACCTATGATTTCGCCTCGGCGGTTCGCGAAATCCCAAAAACATCTACTCCACCATAATTATTCCTCCACTTTCACAAAAGGAAAAGAAAAAAATTGTTTAAGAAATCATTATAATACTCTTTACTTTATTTAATAACATTTTCATTTAATTTGCAAAATCTGTATAGCTTTACTCAAAACCATATCTTTACTGATATTTGATAGCATGTTAGTTAAACTTTATTTATAATTTTAGGTATTTTTATTCTTTTAATTAACTATTTTTCTCTGTGTATGTGTTTTTAATATGTAGTATTTGTACACTAATTTAAATTTTATTACTAAATTTTTAACAAAATTTTTCTTAGTGTAGTTTTTGTTATTTTAATTAACTAAAATTGTGCTTTTTCTCGCAGTGTTGTATAGTATGGTTTTACTGTACTAAGATTTGTAGTGTTTCTCTCAGTGTATTATAGTGTGAGTTAAATGTGCTAGTATTGTGCAGCTTGTTACAGTGTATTATTGTATTTTACTGTAATAAAATTTGTAGTATTTCTCGCAGTATACTATAGTGTGGTTTGATTGTGCTAGGATTGTACAGTATTTTACAGTGTATTATATTGTGGTCTTACTGTACTAAATTTGTGGCTTAAAATATGCAGTGTATCGTATATAGTGGTAATTGTGATACTAATTGTTTTCAGTGTATGTATTTTATTATGTTTCGAATTTTATTTTATACATTGTATTTTAAGTTATTTTTTATTTAGCATTTATTAGTTTTGTATAATTTTAACTATTTATATATTTTGCATGAAAAGTTATTTGTAAATTATTAATAAAAAAAAATTTGATCGCTGTACTTTACTTTAATAATTTATTGAATTTTATTGTCTTTTACTTTACTTGTTCGTTTTATTTTTACTTTACTGTATGTATTTTACTTTACTTTATTTTAAGTAAGTTACTTTACTTTACGTTATGTTAGTTTACGTTATGTTACGCAAGCATAAATGCAAGCGAGAAAAGAATTGCCAAAGAAATTATTTTACTTGCAAAAACAAATGCAACGAAAGAGATCATAAAAAAATATAGAAATCAAAGATAGAGAATATCAAAAAATATAGCAAATCAAAGACAGATAACAAACGCAAAGCTTAGCTTGATAAGTGGCCGCACTGTTAAAAAAAAACTTAATTGTGCTTATCAGTCTTTGCTTTGTCTTTGCTGTCCTTCTTTAATGTTATGGTAACGTTTGTGTTTGGACTTACCCATCTATTCTGCAACGATGAAGGCCTCCATAGTCGACGATGGTTTTTATATTTTGTTTGTAGTTTGTATTTTTATTAATTATTAACACTTTTACCATATGTTGTACTAGGTTTGTAAGTTTTAATGTGTAAATGTAAGTAGTTGTGCAAGACAATATATTTTAAACTGTATTTTAATAATTTGTACTAAAAAAATTTTGAACTTAGAAATTTTGTAGGCAAAAAGTATAGAAATAAACTTTTTAATTAATTTATTAAAATATTTTATTATTTATTTTAGAAATTATTTATTTTATTATTCATGTATTTTAAGTAATTTTTAATGGTAACTTTTATTAACGATTTTTATACAATTAGTTTTTACACCACTATACATTGTGTGTTGGGCATGCTTTTAATATGTATAATTTGGTATGTGCATGTGATTGGTGTATTTTGACCACTGTACGTAAGTGTGATTGTACACTTTTAATACTTGTAATTGTCTGTGTGCAACAAGCGTTTTTAAACATGTAATTATTGTATTTTAACCACTGTGCGCTTTATGTATGTGCAGTTAAATTAATTTTAGCATGTAAGTGTCGTATTTTAACCACTGTAAGTTTTATGTACGTGCACTAAACGAAATTTTAAACATGTGATTATTGTATTGTTACCACTGTACGTTTTGTATGTGCAGTAAACGTAATTTTAGTATGTGATTTTTTTGTTAATTTTAACCACTGTGCGTTTTATGTTTTTACTGCACGTTTGTTTCGTTTGGGTGTTTTTAATTCGTTGCACTAAGCACTACACTGACACTGGTTTAATGTTAATATGTAGAGTAGGGAGTGCTCCTATGGACAGGGGGTGCTCCTAGTGTGCTGCTAATGGCCATGGGTGCTCCTATAGGCAAGTGTGCTGCTAATATTCGTTGCCGCTCCTGCGGACAACTTGGCTATTTGCGCCAAAGCCAACAGCAGTAGTAGTATTACTACTTAAAAAGGCTGAAAATTTGATTCGGGGGTTAAAAACGAAAACTTCCCAAAAAAAATATATATTTTTTTTTTTTTTTTTTTATTTTTTTGATTTTTTGTTAAAACTTACTTGCAGAACTTTGCTGCGGCAAAGTTCCATTCGCAAGGGTTGCGGCAAGGTCGAAAGAAGTGTATTTGCAATAAGGATGGCTATTTAATTGCAAGATTAAATATGCACATGCCTTTTGCTTATACTGAGCAGCACTACGTCCATCCAGATGGGGGTTAGCGAGAGAAAAGAACGCTGCTAGACCTGCCCAAGAGGAAGTCGATGGACTTAACGAAACTTAACATAGCTCAAGCTGAGCTTTACACTGCAACTCTGTGTGCTATGTTAAGGTCGTTATGTTATGCTATCATGAATTAGCTGATTGATCTAAGCTGAGCTTAAGGGTTGTGGTCTTGACTAAAGCGATATTTAATTCGCCTAATAGTTGTTCACTACAAAAACAAGGTAGTTATAGATTTTTACATCGGATAACTAGCTTGAAAAAGAGCAACTATTGACGTATGTCCTTTGCGTGAAAAGTACCCTGCAGTTCGCCTTGTAAATTTTCCAATACGTAAAAGCTATTTCCTAATTTTTCTCTCACTCTTGCTTTGAGCCACTGCAGATTAAACTTGGCATTAATGTTTTTCTGAAAATTGCTCTGCGAGAAATTACGCCTATAAACTTCTTGCCCTACTATGAATTGAACGTCTCGAGTACGAAGATTATACTGTTTTTCGTTTTGCTCGTGAGCCTTAGTAACATTCTTTCTCAATTCTTTTCGTAGTAGTTTAAGTTGATCATCTCTATGCAATACATTCTCAGACTCGTCTAAAAGTTTTAATCTTTTCAGCAACTCGAATTGTGAGCCGTGAGTGACCATATCAAAACCGTACAGAGCATGATAAGGAGAGCAACCAATGCTTTGGTGAAAAGCATTACGTAAAGCGCAACTTATGGCATAGATATGCATATCCCAATTTCTGTGATCTTCTTGTAAATATGCACGAATAGCAGCAATGATTGAACGATTCACGCGTTCAGAAGCATTAGACTGTGGCGAATATAATGCTGTATAAACATGTCTGATTCCTAAAGAAGTCAGCCAAGCATTAAAGTCTGATGCTTTGAATTGCGAGCCATTATCGCTAAGTATCGTTTCAGGAATGCCATATGCAAAGAAAATGTGGTTTTGCAGATATTCTTTAATCGCCAATGAAGTAAATTTCTTCAAGGGACAAAGCCAATGAAATTTTGAAAGATGATCAAGCACGATTAACAAACCTATATGACCATTTTTGCTTCTTGGATAGGGTCCTAGAATATCAATGTATAATCGCTGAAATGGGCGTACAGATACGGTTTGCTTTCCCATAGGTGGCTTTAGTGTATGATTTGGTGCTTTTGTACATTTGCACACTTCGCAATTTCGTACGTACTCTCGAACTTGAGATACCATTCCTGGCCAATAAAAATTTCGTCTAATCATTTCTAGAGTCTTTGCAGTACCTCCATGACAGGAAATGATTAGATCGTGAGCTCTCTTGATAACGTCAACAGTCAGGCCAATTGGAACCCAAAGTTTCCAGATGGATTGCCGATGCTGTTCAACGCCATCGTCATGTTCTGTTCTAATATAAACAAATTTATCTACCATTTTAATGTCAGGATATCTGCTTTCGTCTTGAAGAATTTTGCTTTTCAGATTTTGATAATCGTCATCATCAAAACATGAAGAATTTAGGTCTATTTCTGGCAAAATCTCCTCTAATACGCAGATCTCCTCACTGTGAATTCTAGAGAGTGCATCTGGTACAATATTTTCGTTTCCTCGCCTATGACTAACAGTAAACTTATATCCTTGAATCTTCATGGCCCAACGAGCAAGTCGTCCTTTCAAATTTGGCTGTTTCATTAACCAGACAAGGCTTGCGTGATCAGTGATCACCTCGAACTCTTGCATCTCTAAATAGCATCGGAATCTTTCGATAGCTTTTAAAGCAGCAAGACATTCGCGTTCAGTGACACTGTAATTCCGCTGAGCAGTGTTAAGTTTGTGCGACATGAAGAATATAGGTCTTTCGACGTTATCTTCGTCCTTTTGTACTAAAACTGCTCCAATGCCGAAGTCACTGGCGTCACAATGGACGTAAAACTTCTTATTGAAATCTGGGTTAACTAATATTGGTGCCGAAGTCAATAAGTCTTTTAGTTTGTCAAATGCAGATTGAGCTGAATCATTCCAAGCAAACTTTCGTTTGTTAGATAACAACTCAGTAATAGGGAATGTCACATCAGAGAAATTTTCAATAAAACGCCTATACCATCCAACTAATCCTAGAAAACTCCTAGCTTGTCTTATGCTCTTAGGGACTGGCCAAAATTTTATCGATTCGACTTTGCGAGGGTCTGTTGAAATGCCACCATTGCCTATCACGTAACCGAGATATTCAACTTCTGTTACACAGAATTTACTTTTGGTAATGTTCAAAGTCAAATTTGCTTTTTTAAATTGCTCAGACAATCGGATTAATATAGAAAGGTGTTCATCAAAATTCTCTGAAACCACACAGACATCATCAAGGTATCCGAAGACACAATACTTTAAGTCTGGCGGTATTAATTCGTCCATTAGACGACACATAGTTTGCGGTGCGTTACAGAGTCCAAAAGGCATTACAGTGTACTGATACAGGGGACGTCCTGGTACTGTAAAAGCTGTGATGGCCTTCGATTCTGCTGTTAAAGGAATTTGCCAAAAAGCATCCTTTAAATCTATTTTAGAAATGATGTTTGCTTTAGGAAGTCTTGAGAAAATACCTTCGATACTCGGAAGCGGATAAGCATCCTTTTGCGTAACTTCGTTAATTTTTCGAGCATCTAGACACAAACGTACCTTACCAGGTTTGACTACGAGTCGAACTGGGGAACTCCATGAACTATATGATTTTTCTATAACTCCTAATTCTAGCATCCTATCTATTTCTTTGTACATAAGTTTCTCAACAGCTGGAGAAACGGGATAGAAACGCTGTTTGATCGGTTTTGCGTCCTTAACGTCTATCTCATGTTGAAGCAAAGATGTCTGACCGAGTCCTTTCTCTTCAAATTTAGGAAAAAGATTTATAACTGAATTTAACCGAAGCTGTTCCTGTGCAGTCAACACAAATTGTTTATCTAAAGTTTGACTAACAGCACCGGTCTCAAGAGACGAAATCAATCCCGGAGCGAGATTAAATATCCTCCAAAAATCTATTCCTAATATAACTCTTTTCGAGATTGAGGGAATAATAAAGAACGTAATCATTTCTTTTTGCTCTTTGTATTCAACCTCGACAGATATCTTTCCTACAACAGGGTGACTCTTTCCATCAGCCGTTTTAATGCTGGAAGAAAATTTCTGAAATTGCTGATATTTTGTCCAATCAGTTTCTGCTAAACTTGAACCAATGCAACTAATGTTGGCACCTGTGTCTAACAAGCCTAGTTCAGAGAAATCACAAAATTTTATAGAAGCGTAAAGTCGACCATCTGTCAAATCATTGACAATAGAAGAAACAAGCATTTTCCTAGTGCTTTTCACTTTATGCCAAAAATTACGCATACGCACCGTAGAACGTTTTAGCCTACGCTGTTTGCTAATGCATATCACTTGCTTTTCAAAAATACGAGCTTTAACTTCCATGTATCGTTTATAACGTTCATGATATGGACTAATTGGAAATAATTTTGGTTCATCAGGTGATTGATCATCTGGGTGAATAACTAAATTTTCACGACAAGCAGATTTATTTAACGAAACAGGTGTCTCTATCGACTCTGACATGTTCTGTGAAAATTGCGATACGGGTTTTAAAATTGCTTTGGGGCCATCCGGCTGTGAGCTGCAGATGGTCCCTTGCGCCAGTTTTCCTTACGTGAAAGGCAAACTGCACATTGAGGTTTGTAAACTTTCTTTGCGCCACATCCATAGCAAAATATGGTGCGCTCTTCCAGACACATTTTCCATATATGTCCGGGTTTATCACAATTCCAACAGTCTGGATCTACTTTTTGTACTGCCTCGATGTTTGATTCGTCATTTTGAACCTGAGACATTTCAGTATCTTTATCTTCAACTGCGGAAATAGATTTCTTAAAATTTTTCTGTACATACTGTTGCTTTGTAAACTGTTTAGTAGGACACTCGCTAACTAAATGCTCTCGCAAATGAACTAATTGGCGAAGATGTGCTACTGAATGTACAGTTACATATAATAAAGCTTGACGAAATTCAGGAACTAAATTTCGTTTTAATTGCTGTACTAGACGATACTCATCTAAAGGGATAGAAAGTCGAGAGGAAATTGTCATGAATTCCTCATAGAATACATCAAAAGATTCTCCATCTTTCTGCTTTCTAGCTCGCAAATCATCCATGATAGAATCATCGTCTTTATTGTCATGATATTCGCTTTTAAAAGCTTCGCAAAACTCTTCCCAATCAAGTACTGTGATCTCCTTTCTGTAACGCCAATACCATTCGCGTGCCTTGCCAGTCAAAAGAATATGCAAGTTGCGACATAAGGCTGAGAAATCATTTCTCAAACAATCTCCTGTCAATGCTTTTATTCGATACAAAAATTCTTGTACTGTTGATCCTTTAAGAGATCCATCAAATTTCAAATTCCAACCCTGAATAATCTGTGTAGCTTTTTCTTGACTCAACTCAGCTTGAAACGATTGTCTAGGTATAGAAGAAGAATGTTCGTTATCAGACGAGATTGCTGAACTTCGAACTCGAGTCTGCGAAATGTTACGTTGCTGATTAGATAAACTAACATTAGCAAGTTTTTGGTTAATAATATCTTCAATTCTTTCGAAGATCGGCTCATAATTGAACTGAGCTTGAACCGGGGAATTGGAAGAAGCTCCAGTGGGTGAATTACCCAGCGATCGATGCTGTAAATCAACCGTGCTAGGTTTATTTAAGTTTAAACTAGCAAACTTTTTATTTATCATGTCCTCAATACTAGCTAAAAGGTTAAAGTTTGTATTGGGTTGCTGACTTGCAACTCTAGTTGCTGTATAATTGGTATTCGAGCGCCAGTTAGACTTAGGTTGCTTTGGTGGCCGACCTTTTCGAGCCGATGCTACCGTTGCGTCATTATTGATTGATACATCATTCTGGTTTTGCTCTATGTTTACAAATGGAGACGGATTTAATTCTGAAGTTGAAGCTTCGAGATCTACTAAATCCTGGTTTACCACGTTGCTACTCTGCTTACTGCGTGTATAATGTGTTTTTGGAATAGTGCCAACTTGTTTAGCCGAGCTTTGAGTTGTTTGACTTCTTTGAATGTCATTCAAATGCAAAAGCTTATGGCATATCGGACACTCTTTTGTTTCAGTTACATAAGTAACAATACAAATTCTGTGAAAACGATGCGCACATTTTGTAAGAACTATATCTTGATTTGCTGATAAAGGTTGAGAACAAATGCTGCAAACGCTTTCTTGAACGTTATCAGGTCTATTCAAGTTTTCTTCACTCCTTGATAAACCCATTTTTAATGCTTTTACGATATTTATTCAAATATGCAAACAATTTTTCCTTTTGTGATTGTGTTGGGATAATTAGGGCAGATAATGTAGAACATACTAAAGGGGAAATAGATAAAGAATAAAGAGAAAAGTTTTAACCCATATTGGAAAAATAGCAATTGATCAAATAATGCCTAAATAGTGGACATATAACGGAACAGTATCCAGTTAATGTTTTCCAAGCAATCTGAACACTATTATTATTTCAATCCTACATTCGCTCAATACAAGCCTAAGTATTTTTATCAATCGACAAATAAATTTCCGGCATTACTAAAGGTTAAATTAAATGCTAAAAGCCTTTAATCTACAGTTCCATCTAGAGCAGAAAATCTTTTGCGATTGTAGACTATTGTTTTTATAAAAGAGAAAAAAATTTATTTAGAAATATGATAAAAAAATGTTATTGAAATCGGATGATCTTTCGATCAATGTCAAAAGTCATAATTCCAGAAATCAAAGGAATTTTATTATCAATATAACTTGAGAAGAAAAGAAATTGTGAAATAGCTTTTAATATTAATAAGAGAAAAAGAAAAGATAGAAAATTTTATAGGGCATGTCAAAACTAAATCGGTTCTAAAATACTGCTGGACAGATTCTTTACTAATTCTACTCCACAGTTTAATAATGTTTATTTTCGTAAATTTAGCCAACATGGCCGACAAATGCCCCACGTTGGGCGCCAATAATTATGTAACTGACAGAGCGGGTTAGATGGTATACCCTAGAATTCGAATATGATATCAGTTGGGATTCTATTAATTGTTATACAGCTAGCAAAAACAGCCTGTGGGGGGGTTCGTTCGATATATATCCTAATCGCCATACTTCCATAATTTTAAAAGAAAGAATCCCTTGCCAAGTTTTTAGAGAAGAGAGGACAGCATAGAGATAGAGATAGAAAAGATTGAAAAACAAGAAAAGCAAAAGAAAAGGAGAAAGTCAAGGAAAAAGAGGAAAAAGGGACAATAGTAGCTCTACATTCTTCTACTACACCAGGTAGTAGGTCGCCTCTATACCCACCCTACCTATGATTTCGCCTCGGCGGTTCGCGAAATCCCAAAAACATCTACTCCACCATAATTATTCCTCCACTTTCACAAAAGGAAAAGAAAAAAATTGTTTAAGAAATCATTATAATACTCTTTACTTTATTTAATAACATTTTCATTTAATTTGCAAAATCTGTATAGCTTTACTCAAAACCATATCTTTACTGATATTTGATAGCATGTTAGTTAAACTTTATTTATAATTTTAGGTATTTTTATTCTTTTAATTAACTATTTTTCTCTGTGTATGTGTTTTTAATATGTAGTATTTGTACACTAATTTAAATTTTATTACTAAATTTTTAACAAAATTTTTCTTAGTGTAGTTTTTGTTATTTTAATTAACTAAAATTGTGCTTTTTCTCGCAGTGTTGTATAGTATGGTTTTACTGTACTAAGATTTGTAGTGTTTCTCTCAGTGTATTATAGTGTGAGTTAAATGTGCTAGTATTGTGCAGCTTGTTACAGTGTATTATTGTATTTTACTGTAATAAAATTTGTAGTATTTCTCGCAGTATACTATAGTGTGGTTTGATTGTGCTAGGATTGTACAGTATTTTACAGTGTATTATATTGTGGTCTTACTGTACTAAATTTGTGGCTTAAAATATGCAGTGTATCGTATATAGTGGTAATTGTGATACTAATTGTTTTCAGTGTATGTATTTTATTATGTTTCGAATTTTATTTTATACATTGTATTTTAAGTTATTTTTTATTTAGCATTTATTAGTTTTGTATAATTTTAACTATTTATATATTTTGCATGAAAAGTTATTTGTAAATTATTAATAAAAAAAAATTTGATCGCTGTACTTTACTTTAATAATTTATTGAATTTTATTGTCTTTTACTTTACTTGTTCGTTTTATTTTTACTTTACTGTATGTATTTTACTTTACTTTATTTTAAGTAAGTTACTTTACTTTACGTTATGTTAGTTTACGTTATGTTACGCAAGCATAAATGCAAGCGAGAAAAGAATTGCCAAAGAAATTATTTTACTTGCAAAAACAAATGCAACGAAAGAGATCATAAAAAAATATAGAAATCAAAGATAGAGAATATCAAAAAATATAGCAAATCAAAGACAGATAACAAACGCAAAGCTTAGCTTGATAAGTGGCCGCACTGTTAAAAAAAAACTTAATTGTGCTTATCAGTCTTTGCTTTGTCTTTGCTGTCCTTCTTTAATGTTATGGTAACGTTTGTGTTTGGACTTACCCATCTATTCTGCAACGATGAAGGCCTCCATAGTCGACGATGGTTTTTATATTTTGTTTGTAGTTTGTATTTTTATTAATTATTAACACTTTTACCATATGTTGTACTAGGTTTGTAAGTTTTAATGTGTAAATGTAAGTAGTTGTGCAAGACAATATATTTTAAACTGTATTTTAATAATTTGTACTAAAAAAATTTTGAACTTAGAAATTTTGTAGGCAAAAAGTATAGAAATAAACTTTTTAATTAATTTATTAAAATATTTTATTATTTATTTTAGAAATTATTTATTTTATTATTCATGTATTTTAAGTAATTTTTAATGGTAACTTTTATTAACGATTTTTATACAATTAGTTTTTACACCACTATACATTGTGTGTTGGGCATGCTTTTAATATGTATAATTTGGTATGTGCATGTGATTGGTGTATTTTGACCACTGTACGTAAGTGTGATTGTACACTTTTAATACTTGTAATTGTCTGTGTGCAACAAGCGTTTTTAAACATGTAATTATTGTATTTTAACCACTGTGCGCTTTATGTATGTGCAGTTAAATTAATTTTAGCATGTAAGTGTCGTATTTTAACCACTGTAAGTTTTATGTACGTGCACTAAACGAAATTTTAAACATGTGATTATTGTATTGTTACCACTGTACGTTTTGTATGTGCAGCAAACGTAATTTTAGTATGTGATTTTTTTGTTAATTTTAACCACTGTGCGTTTTATGTTTTTACTGCACGTTTGTTTCGTTTGGGTGTTTTTAATTCGTTGCACTAAGCACTACACTGACACTGGTTTAATGTTAATATGTAGAGTAGGGAGTGCTCCTATGGACAGGGGGTGCTCCTAGTGTGCTGCTAATGGCCATGGGTGCTCCTATAGGCAAGTGTGCTGCTAATATTCGTTGCCGCTCCTGCGGACAACTTGGCTATTTGCGCCAAAGCCAACAGCAGTAGTAGTATTACTACTTAAAAAGGCTGAAAATTTGATTCGGGGGTTAAAAACGAAAACTTCCCAAAAAAAATATATATTTTTTTTTTTTTTTTATTTTTTTGATTTTTTGTTAAAACTTACTTGCAGAACTTTGCTGCGGCAAAGTTCCATTCGCAAGGGTTGCGGCAAGGTCGAAAGAAGTGTATTTGCAATAAGGATGGCTATTTAATTGCAAGATTAAATATGCACATGCCTTTTGCTTATACTGAGCAGCACTACGTCCATCCAGATGGGGGTTAGCGAGAGAAAAGAACGCTGCTAGACCTGCCCAAGAGGAAGTCGATGGACTTAACGAAACTTAACATAGCTCAAGCTGAGCTTTACACTGCAACTCTGTGTGCTATGTTAAGGTCGTTATGTTATGCTATCATGAATTAGCTGATTGATCTAAGCTGAGCTTAAGGGTTGTGGTCTTGACTAAAGCGATATTTAATTCGCCTAATAGTTGTTCACTACAGGCGTATGCCGCAAATCGTTTGGAAAATTTTCAACAGCTGAGAGACAATCACACACAAACGAGCAACGCGTACAAATATATGTACATATCCATATATACATATAGATAGCTGTATTTATAATATATGTGCAGCCACAGAGCATAACAGAACATGAAAAACAACAAAAAGAAAAGCACAGATCGGCAGAACAAAAGAAAATTATTGTAAAATTTTGCTAATCGCGCGTTAAACAATTTGCTTGATTTATATGGGCTAAAAACATTGGCATACGGCTAATGTGGTTGCCACGCAACAACAAAACAGATGCAAAAGTTTGGATAAATGTGTATCAAAGAATGCCCTAGCTGCAAAATAAATAGCACCTGCTAAGAATACCCTGTAAATAAAATACATAAAAGATTTAGTTTGATGCAAAATTATTTCAATTAAAATATACTAACTATACTTAACTTTGTTTATTTGTTAAAAATATAATTTAAATTCTTTTTATATTTTGTTTCATTTTTACAGGGTAACCAAATAATATTTTGTGCATTTAATGCAATTTTCAATAAGCTATTTCAAATATTTATTATGGCTTTTGGTTTGATATTGCTGCTCAGCCATTAGGCTGCGCATAAAATTTAAGATTAAAGCTCAAAATTCTATATAGGAAGAACCCATGTCGATGTCATTTATATTAATTTGGCCATTGTCTGAGCTGAAAATAGTTTTTGTTGCCTGACTTTTGTGCGTTGTGATTGAAACTAATTAGCTTCAGAGAGAGAGAGAGAGAAAGAGGAATTATCACCTGACAGCTGACGTTCCATGAAGGAATTTTTTAATGACTGCAAAACGAGCAGCATTCAATCAACGATGAGCCAAAGAGCAGGAGAGGCGCCTCTGCCGTTAACTGGCAATTGGATGATGATGAATGCCATGGGGCACTGAGAGCTGACCCCATAATAACTAAAAAAGAAAATCACACCCCTCCATCGCCCTTTCAGCGTCCATTTGCACTTTGTCCTTTTCAAAATTGTCATCTAGATGACATGAAATTTGCTTTAACAACGCATTCACATCATTCACAAGAGCCATCTCCAACTCCAGCCCTCACAGGCTGTCAGTTGCTATTTTTTGTTGTTGATTTTTTTCCGCATTTTCATTGAAGCAAGAAGCCGCTTCCTGCCATGATATTGGAATTTTGTGTGTTTCGAGTGCCGCTAACATTTCGGAAACAATCGCAACACAGAGAAAATTTCTTCGTTTCGGGTCGGTTTTTATATTCTTGTGCGGGCACAAAGCGTTTTATACAATTGCGTTACATGAAATAAAGTGAATTTAATATGAAACTCATGTTGTCTGCTGGCAGAACATATCGATTTTTTAATTTTGATTTTGATGCGCCCATCAATTTGTACAGCAAATGCCAAAGGGAGCACAAGGGAGCACCAGGGAGCTGCTTTTTGCGCCTTTGTTGTGGTTGTCCGTAAAATTTTTGTATTTAAACGTTACAAAACCAAACTGAATTTCACTTTATTCCATGACAAGAAAAAGCAGCAGCTGGCAAATTGCTCAGTTGGCATTGAGTTTGCTTTTTTTTTATAACTGTTTGACGGTTGAATTTTCCCCCTTTTTTTTTGTCCAAGAGCTGAAAGGGTTACTTGGCATTTTTGATGGAGTCTGTTACATGTGTTTTAAGCAAATTGATGGGAATTTCTGCCATCAATTGCGCAACAGTGAAGACTATTTTTAAGCGAGAACTTAGCTTTTTATGGAATATGTGTTTTAATTTGGCATTTAACTATTTTATAATTTAAAGAAATGCAGCAGTTTGTCAAGAACTGGTAAACTTGAAAACACACAAAAGCATTTATAGAGCATTCTACCTATATATTTAAAAATAATTTATGCTAGATCATCCTACTATATTTTAAACTTTTTTTGATTTTAATTTGATTAATAAACTTAATTATATACGTTACCTAAATTTGTATTTTAAATTATATGTCGACTGTTTATAGTTGATATTAAATTAAAATAAATTAATTAAATATATAAATACCTATCCTAAATAAAATATACGTATACATATTTATACACAATACATTTATACCTACCTAATCTATAACATAATGGGGTCCGATGAGTATTTAAAAAATGCATTAAAAATATGAATTTTTATTTTTACTTGAAAGTTTTCAACAAGCTTTTTGATACATCTACCTGCAAATTTCCACATTTTCGAATCTCTGAAAAATAGTCTTGCATTTTTAAAATCATGAATTTATGGTTGTTATTCGTTTGAAGGAATAAAATATAAATATATCTTTTAAATTTTATCATATATTTTTTACTTTACCAGCCAATTGTACCTTCTTCGTATCCCCCATAAAATTTCTTACTTTATTTCAGAGCATAATAGCTTCGATATACTTTTATTTTGAAATTTGATTTTTAGCAATTTGTTGTTGTGATGTTGGCACTTTTGTTGTGCTATTCGTGTGTTGTTTTTGCTGTTGTTGTTGTTTTGCTGCCAGGGCAAGCTGACACATTGCGCATTTTGTGATGGATGTGCGCAATAATTTTTGCTATTTATGCAAAAGTCGCTTGTCGTTATCAATGGCGACCCTAGAAAGGGAGCGCCCGATTCGTACCCATATCTTGTATTCTATATCTCTTTTATGCGAATGCGGGTCAACATTTAACCTTTACCTTGTACATACACATACACACACACAGAAGGAGATAGAAAGAGATAAAGAGAGAGAGAGAGAGAACGACAAATGCATAGATCAAAATGTGTGGCAACACGTGTTGGTTCCGATTCGTTTGACTTCTGTTGTCGTCCCGCTCTCTCTCTGCTATCTTTCTCTCTCTCTTTCTCTTTCTGCACAAGGACATGTCGCGACTTGACTGCCACATCTATCAGCAAAGCATATATAGGAATATATAGCATACCTATATGGGCAACACTTATGCAAATTGAAATGCAAATAAGCCTGGCAGCCGTGTCGCTGTCTCGCTCTCTTCTTGTCCCTGTCTCTGTCGCTTTTAGGCAGCTGTGCGTTAGACATATCCCTGCTCCTCCCCTCCCTCACAACGTGTTTTGGCCCATACTTCACACCCTATTTGAATTTTAGGTTCACACGCTTTATTGAATTCATTTAAAAAACAATTTTTCATTTTGCCAGCGCATCGGACGAAGCAGAAGAAACAGAAGTAACGGAATTCTTCTCTGTTTATTTGCTGTATTTTTAAGCGAATGCCATAAAAAATGTGACTCCTGCTAACATTCCAATTAGCCTTTTGTTTGGTGTCAATGTAGGCCTACAAGCACCCTTGGCCAAGACAAAAAAGGACCCAAAACAAAGCGCCCAAATGGCAACAATCGAGTAAACTGAGCTTCATCTGCAGAGCTTCTGCCAGTCGTCCTTTAGGGCTGCTCCACAGCTTTGTTTGCCATTTCTGCCTTTTGGTCAGCGGCAGGAATGTGGCCAGCACACGCCCACCGCCCCCCGCCTCCAACAGCCTCTTAGTTTGCCTTTTGTTTGACACTGTCAACGCCTAAATGTACGTCCCACTCCAGCCCTTCTAGAGACAATTAAACTCTTGTTAATGGCGAGTAGTAATAAAAAAAGGAGTGCAAGGACAATAGATAAATTGCTGTCATTCAAACCGATGCTCAACAGGCAAAAAGCCAAAGCCAGTTCCTCTATAGGAAATTTCCCTCTATTGCACAACAAAAGTGTATTCCAAAGCAAGTCTTGTTCAATGGACGATGCAGCACGTGTGCTGTTATGTTTTTTATAAAAAATATTTAAATATATCGTTAAATTTATAGCCGTATTTAAACTGACAATCTAATCATTATCTCAGTAAATTGAAGACAATTTCTGGTTATTTCTAAAAAACAGCTCTATAAAAATCAAAAGTAAATTCGAATATTCAAACAAAACTACCCGAAATATAACATTTTGCCAAAATATAAGCTTTGGTCTAACTAAAACTGCAAAACTGCAAACAGAAAAGAAAACTGATTTGGTTTAACAAGCTGATTCAAAGACAAACACAATTTAAATTTTTTAAAACATAATTAATTGAAAACTAATTATTTTTTTAGAAAATGTTGAATTCGAGCCATTTTGTTGGTTGTTCGCAAAAAGTCAGCCCCAGGGTATGCAACGAAAACTATGCCTTCAGAGTTTTTGCTTAAAAATTTTTACCAAATGTTTAAAATCAAATCGGTTTCGTGTTCCAAATAGATAATATCTGTAATAAATATTTCTGCTGATAATTTTATATACTTAACTTAACACCTACATTTTTTCCTAACAAGTTAAATTGTTATTGTTAGTTCCAGACCCTAATTGCATTGCTATCGATAGCCAGCTAAAACCTCAGCAATATTTGTAATATTTTCCATTACTCTTCAACAATTTCATGCCTCAAAGCAAGTGCACTTCATAGAAGCATACTCGCCCAGTAAACTCATTTATGCACATGGAAAATTGCTAAACTTTTGCGGCCTTTCATCAAGCTGATGAGTTGTTAAATTCAACATGCATTTCTATTTCATTTGCAGCATTTATCTCAGCCATCATCACTTAAAGTGAAATGCAGAAAATGCCCTTAAAAAAGAGTTAAACAGCAAAATAGAATATAAAGCATTTTACAGATGCCTAAAGACAAGCTGAACGAGAGCTAAGCATGAAATGTTTTGCTTTTTATTTTGGCTTTAACGACCTTTCACGGCTGCAAGCGGGTCATGGCAAAGTCTGGGTTCAGTTGAGGTTGAGGTTCAGTGATTTTACTACGGAATTTTAAGCGGAGCATAAAGCAGAGGAAGGCTGAAGGGAGGCTGTAACTTCTGCAGTGTCTCGCCATGTGGCGTTTGCTCTGGTTTGGGTTCCATGTTGCTGCTTCTGCTGCTGCTGCTGCTGCTGTTTATTGTTTCTGCCGTTGTTATGCGCGTAAATTAATTTCAGTCGCTGAGGCTTAATTTAAAGTTAGCTTAAGCCCACACAACACGCACAGCAGCAACAGTAACCAGAATGAGAACGAGAATGAGAATGAGAACAAGGCCCTTTGCACTGACCTTCTATGCAAATACGCCTACAACACCACCAAATGCAGCAGCAGCAGCAACCGCAAGCCAGCCTGGCATGCCACCCGGCGTCATGTGAAGTTCATAAAGTTTTGCTACGCTCCACGGACGCCATGCTCCGTCCTCCATGCTCCGGGCTTCAGGCGCCGTACAACCGCAGCAGCAGCAGCAGCAACGCCGGCGACACAACGACGCCGGAAGTTGTCCGCTGTACGAAGTGCGACTTGTCAACGTGTACTTCCGGCCGCCATCCTACGCCACAACAGCCGCAGCCACAGGCCCAAGTACACACACACACACACACACTTCTCACTCACACACACACACATTCACAGGAAGCAGGCGCCTCCACTCAGTTATCAACTTTATGAATAATTCAGTTGAATTTCAGACTACTTACTGCGCTTCCCACAACGGGCATGCTCGCTGGCACCTCAGCTTTAAGCCTCCTAATGAAATATAAATAATAGTTGAATAAATAAATAAAAAATCAAAAGTCAAAAATTATAAAACACCTAGTTTAAATAAAGCTTTAAGCTTCTGAATAAAATATAAAAAATAAATAATTAAATAAACCAAATTTAAATAAAGCTTTAAACTCCATATTTAAATATAATAAATAAATAAATAAAACACATATTTATAATATTGAAAAAAATTAAAACAAATTAGTAATATGTCAAAATCCAGTTAGAATAAAGGTTTTAATACTCTAACAAATTCAAATTTAAAATAAATTTATTAATAAAACACAATTATAATATATACTAAATCAACTAAATAAAAATTTAGTTATTATATATAAAACCCAATTCAAAAAGAGTATTTCGCAGTCATCTGCACTTGGGTTTATCACCATTTTAAATGCTTAGCTTTAATTAAATTCATATTAAAATTAAATGTCAAGTGTGCATGAAAATGCTGAACAAAAAAAGAGGAAGAAAATTAAAATGAAATGACAACATTAGAAATGATAAACATTGAGAATTTATGAAAATTTCAATAAATGCTTTTACTCGAATGAACTTGAGCATTTAATTAAACTAAATTCGATGGAAATATTTCAATTGAAATAATTTATTTACATAAATTGCAGCAGCTTTGAGACAAGCAAGTAAATATTTCCCCATTATTTGCATTTATTAGCTGCAAAGTGTATTAATATGCGTCTTGTGATCTAAAGTGGATTTAAAATAGAAATTATAATTTATTATTAATTATTAGTATATATTATTTATGTTATTTGTGTTGTAATATATTTTAAAGATATTTAATATCTATTTATATATGTACTATCATAATTTTTTAAACATTTTTTTTATGTTTGTTTTATAAGCCTAATTGAAGCAAGCTCCTTGGCTGCAGATATGTGGTATTTTATTATATATTATTTGTTAATTTATATTAATAGTGCTTATGCTATAATATTCCTAAAATAATAATATATGTTAATTAATTTTATTTGCTTTTAAATATATTATATATAAATGGCAAATTGTAGCAGACGCTTTGGCTGCAGCTCTGCGCATTACGCATACGCGTCGTCTGCCAGCTGTTAAATGAAATGCGCGGAATTCTGCATAAAAATGCTTGTTATTTGTTAATTTTGTTGAGTTGTTATGCTTTAAATTGTTGTTATTATTATTTTTATTTTTGTTGTTGTTGTCTTTATGCTTGCGTTTATTGTTGTTGCGTTTCTTCCTCAGCCTTGACAACTTTGTTGCTGCTGCTGCTGCTGTTGTTGTTATGTTTTAGCGTAAGTGATTTTGAAACACCTGCTTAACATGTTGCAGCAGCAGTCAACGCCAGCAGCAGCTGCTCTCACAACACCTGCTGCTGCTCGCCTGCTTTTCCTCACTGCTTTTTTTTGTTGTGTCGACATTTATTAAGCTTGTTGTTGCCGCCGCTTGTTGTTTGCGGTGGCTGTAGCAGTTTAGCTAACTTAGCAGCAGCCACAACAGCAACAGAGAGGAGAAGGGGAGAAAGGGCATGTCTTGTAAGAAAGCCATTAACAGCCTTTGGGGGTTTTCTGCTGCTGCTGCCGTTCGCTGCTCATTTTCTTAAGCTTTCTTTGGCTGCTTTCTTTACATCCTCAGCTTTCTCTTCGCTGCCCGCTGCTGCTGCTGTTGCCTGTAACTTTGTTGCAACTAACATGAATTTTATGTAATAATTTTTTCTAATCAAAAACTGTACACAAGACGCGCCTATGCCTGTCGCTCTGCCTTTTTAAATACATTTTTAAATGCTGCAAACAAAATCAGCAAGGACGAAGCATATCAGTTGGCCGCTAGACTGCAGTCGGACGCACCCGACACCAAAACACCCTGCAGTTGCTGTTTCAATAAAACACACAAAGTCAAGCAAATTCTCTGCTGCATATCTACGCTGTTTCTTATCCGAACGTAAATATATTTATAGCATTGAAGAAGAATGCCATATGTTACAAAAATGTCTAATTACAAGTCGGTAGCTTTAAAATTGCTGATCAAGCATATATAGCTCCGTCACGCCCACTTTTGTAGCTTTTTAAAGTACAGGCTCGAAGGAGACGCAGAAATTATGCTGTTGCTGCTGCTGCTGCTTGTCAGTCGCTGTTAAAATCAATTTACGACAAAATAAACACACGCCTCATGCCTCACGCCACATGCCTCATGCCACATGCCTCATGCCTCACGCCTCGTGTTTCTCGTTTACCGAATGTTTGCACTGGCGCGTTGTTTGTTTGTTTGTTTCCTGTATCCTCAGTGTCCTCAGTCGTCGGTGTTCGGTGCTCTGTCGGAGACAAGGCTGAAACTGCGCCTGAAACTGAAACTGAAACTGGGAAGGTTTCTGTGACTCAGAGGCAGGCGAAGTTGTCAACGTCTGCCGCTGTCACCTTTAATGTAGAAATATTCCTTTTCCCATTTTTATATTTATTTGTGCTTCGCCTGGGCATTGACAGACAATGAGCAGCGGGTAGGCAAATATGCGCTTATCAAAATTAGCTCAAGTATCTGCTCAGAATTTAATACGTTTCGACATTAAACATTCACTTCCGAAGCGCTCAAAACAAACATAAAGCCAACTACTACACACGTAGTTTATGGCGGGGCAAAAGTTTTATGGCTTAGCTCATTAACTGCAAAATGGCAGACTACAAATCAGTAGTGCCGAGGGCTGCAGTCGGACGTAACCGACAAGCGCAGACCCTGTACTTTTGGCTACGGATTATAACCTAATAGTAAGCATACCACATTCTTTCATTCTTTACAGTTGTCCGTTACATATCTTTGCTGTTTCGGACAAACAAAAAGAAGTACATTCCGGATCAAGATTATATATACAATACTTTGTAAGGTATTAATTCCCCTTTGTACCAACTTAATCGACCCTTTGGTACTTCTTTGAAGTACAGAATCTAACAACCCATGGACTGACAGACAGAGAGAAAGACAGGTATATACTACTTAAATAGAGATAGAGATAGAGCATGCAGTCGGGGCACGCAATGCCAAACAAGCGACAGCGGAAAATCCTCATTAAAATGCAACACGCAAATTTCGATAACAAGAAAGGGGGACGAAAGTATTATTTTAACGATATGGTAAACGATACGTTAATAAACGATATGCACAAAGAGCAACTGAATTAATTGTTAAGCGAAACACTTTTAATTAAAGTTCTGCTTGAAACTCGCTATTGATTTTATGCTCCGAGATTTATATTAATGACTTCGCTAGGAAATTTTAGCTTTTTAATAGCGTAAAGTTTCTGCAGAAATTTTAATAAAAATGTGATTAATTACATCCAAGAGATTCTCACATTTAAAGTTAATTGAATCAAAGAAATTTTGAATAGCTTACTGTGAGAGGGCAGCTAAAAATTACTTAAACAATATTTATATTTGAAATAATTGAAATTATTCAAATTATGTAATTTCTTAAATTAAAATATTCGGCGGTTTGAGAATTGTTTATATGTATGCTGATCATAAATGTGTTCAACAAATTTAAAGCTATTTTAATTTTTTTTATTATTTAATGGGTAAAGGTCATACTTAAAACTGCATTAATCTACCTAATTGTAGATCAGGTAAAATACTGATATTTATAAATTAATAGTTTTCACAGACTAAAAATTAACAAGAGGGAAAGAGTTAACTCACTGGAGAAAAACTCCCAGATTCAATTTCAGTCGAGCTCAAAAATCAACCGCTAAATATTTAATTATTTTTATTCGCCGCCGCAGAACAAAAATGGAAAGCGTAAAAAGCTGCGCGATTTTTGCAATGTGGCGAAAAAGGTAACGAAAATATTTTGGAGCGCGGAGTTTTCGCTGTCAAAATTCAGCAGGGATTGCAGAGGAGGCGAAGAAGCTGCCCCAAAAGCTGAGAGTAATTAAAAATTCAACGCAAAATCAACAACAAAGAGCAGAGCAGCAGCAACAGCAGCAGCAGCAACAACAATAGAAATCTGCTAACTGTTAACTGTAACCTGTTACCAATCAAAAGGGGGCCAAGAACTGCGGCTGAGTTGGGTGGAAAAATGCCGCAGGTGCAAATATGTTGAGGGTTGCGGCTGCTGAAATTACTTCAAGCCAGTGTTGTCAATTTCTTTTGAGGAAAAAAGGTTTTTTGAGGGAAAATATACCCAAAAAAATTTAAAAAAAAATTGGAAAAATATGAAAAAAAGAGCAAAGTTATTCTTAGGTATCTGCTTTAAATTAAAGATGTGCTAATATCAATCAAAATATTCACAGCAGGCATAGAATTGTTTAGGAAAATGCTGATAAAATAACTGAATTATTTTTGAAAAAATGCCAAAATTTTCTACCAAACTCTCTGCAAAAACAGCCAGAACTGGCGGAAAAAAAGCGCATTTGGCAGCAGCGCTTCAAGCTGCTGCTCGTTTTTTCTGCTCTCTGCCTGAGGGGGAGACAGCAAACAATAACAACAACAATAAGAGATAACTACAAGCTGCTGCGAGTGTGGGGGTGGGAAGGGGGAGGGGCAGGGGCAATTGGGAGTTCAGCTGGAGTTCAGAGGGAGCAGCTGCTGGCGCTGTCAGCCGATGTGGGGCGACGAGTGTCAGACATTATTGCTCCCGCGAGCATTCTCAAAGGCAAATAGTTTGGCGGCGTCGCAGGAACAAGAGCAACAAACGCTCGCCCAGCGGCATAAAGTCGGCTCTATTGGGCTGCCAAGGGTTAAGGGCCACGATGACAAGCCAACTCCCTGCCCCGCTCCCTTCCTCAATCCCCCTCGCAAACGCTGCCAATGCTGATGATGATGGGCAACGATGATTAGAACTGCCAAAGGCCTCTCCAAGGAGCAACACCAGCCGGTTCTATGTCCATTGCCTTAATTACGTGCAGATAAGAAACGCAAATATGCCATGCCCCCAGCCCCCCTTCGCAGCGCCCCTGGCTTTGTTCCTTTGCCCCCCCACTAAGTGATATCCATGGCGCAACAGCTGCGTCACTAAACGCCCGGGACATAAACATAAAAAGTCTATGAAACTGTCATAAAGCAGGCAATAGAAGTGAACGACCAACTCATAGCCTTGCCACGCCCCCACGCACCCAGCCCCCAGCCCTCCTGGGGAGCGTCGACATTGGCCTTGTCGCTGCCAGCGAGAAAACTCATTTGTACGCCAAGCGTCGTAAAAAAAATTGGCCCGAAAAGAAATTAGACGAGTTCTTACCAAATGCTGTCCAATGCCCAAGCGAGCGCATCTTGATGTTCTTGCCTCTTTAAAACCGTTCAAATGCCGCCCAGAAGTAACAGCTCCTAACGGTACCGCACACGCCCCTCTAGGCTCCACGGGCAGTGCAACTTTTTGAATGGCAAATCACATTGAAAAAATTCATTAAGCATATATTTAGCAAGTTTTAGTCAACGCGTATTGGCCACAGTAAAGACTGCTTAAAAGATTATAGAGAATTAAGTTATTTAAATGTCAGAAGACAGCTATAAAATGCTACAAAGCAATAATTTATAAGAATGAAAAACTTATTTGAGTATAATGTAAATATCCCTTAAGTTGAAGGATATTTTCTCAAATGTCTATATATCTTGAATAATATTTTCTTCTCTGCCAAATTAAAAATTCTTCTTGAAGTTTGCTTTTTTACTCATGTCAAAGTTAAGCTTTGTTTAAGTTTACGTTAACACTGATATTAATTTGGGAATATAATTTCTATAGCAAATAATTCACATATATTTATGCCCTTCCATATTTTAGAATATTTTAAAAAATATTCTTTTTTTTTATAGACATTTCTACCAACAAGTATCCGAACCTATTAAGTATCCACAATCTGAGAATATAATTTTCAATCTAAAATCACTTAAAAAAAACTACATTTATTATAGAATTAACAAAACAGAATTTAAATTTATATAAGCTATGATTACAAATTCATACTGTAAAATATTTCTTATATATTACAAATATTTGAAAAATAATCCAACATTAGAAACATTCCTATAAACACTATTCCAAACTTACTTCTTACTTAAGTAAATGTTTGGCCATAAATTACTAATGAAACTATATTTATTATTGAATATATTACACATAATACACAAATAATTTTAAAGTGTTACAGATATTTCAAAAATATTTAAGCATTATAAACATGGCTCCAAACTCTTTTCCAAACTTATCAGGCAAACTTTTAGCTATAAAAATTTCTGCAATTTGCATTCTTTTGCTGGTTAGCTGCTCAAATAGTTGACTTTACGGAAGTTTCACTGTAAATTCGGAAGCCGAGCGAGAAATTATCCAACATGGCCTAGTAAATAGTAGCAGCATGTTGCAGGTGGCATGCGGCATGTGGCAGACTGAGGGCGGGGCTTAGGGCATGAGGCATGGGCAGCTTAGAAAGGCAGCTTAGGGGGTCTTAGCCATTTCATTTTAGCCATGTTGCTTGTGTCTATGGCTGTGTCTGTGTCTGTGTTCGTGTGTTTTGTAAAGATTATGCGCTTATAATGTGCCGCAAGTTTCCTCGACGGCCATGGGCCGTTACCAAATCTCTACAAAATTGGCTTTTGAGCGCACATAAAATGTGTAAAGCGGGGCAACGAGTGTTACAACTGTTAAGGCCCCAAAGTAGATAACAACAACAATAATAATAGCACAGGCAGCAGCAACGGGGCAACGGGAGTAAACATCCCATAAATTAGAACTGAAACGAAGTGAATGCATTGTGTATCCGCATCGACATCCGCATTCGCACACGCATCCGCATTCCAGACTTATATGACCCAACCATGTGTGATCTTCCTCCCTCTCTCTCTCCCTATCTCTCTCGCTCTCGCTCTGTGAGAGTTCCCGCATGAGTCGTAAAACGCAACATAATGAAACATTATAAAAATCATAAAAATCAACATCATATTTATGCACAAGGTCCGGAAAATGCAGGAGCCGGAGTGGAAAACTGTGGAAAACAGCAAAATATGCAAAGTGACTGACGAAATATACGACGTAGCAATACAAAAGACAAACATAATTTGTCCGTATTCTATAAATATGGCAGTTTTTTATGGGGTATATAAAGTTTGCGCAGTTCTCAAAGAAACTAAATATTTAAAGGGGAAGCTCATGTATTTAAGCTAAAGGCATATAAATAACTTTTAATGCTATAAATTGTGCTATTTGGACGCCATCTTAAAATTCCTAACTCTACATAACCTCAACAATTTAACATTGTGCGTAGTTTTTAAAGAAGCTAAACTTTTAAAGGGGAAAAAACATGTGTGAACGCTATACAGTTTAAACTAGAGAAATTAAAATAACATTTTCTACTATAAATTATGCCACCTAAGCGCCATTTTGAATTTCCTAACTCTACATAACCTCACTAATTCAATTATTTCTCTGCTGATCGCTTTTGGCTGTTTTACGTATTAGTATTAGTTTATATATTTTAATAATAATATAAACCTTCAACTTCTTTAAATTATGCTATTCAAGCACCATTTTGATCTGGCTACCTCTACATAACCTCACTAATTCCACTGTTTCGCTGCTATTCGCTTTTAATTTCCTTCTGTCTGGTTTTTCGGAGATTTGTTGTGTCAGCTAGGCTACAGCTAACTGAAAACTGCCTGCAGCTAATGCCTAAAAAATGCCCAAAAAAAAAATCCTATTACTTAAAAGTTCAGCATGTCTCCGGAGATACGAAAAGTATAAACATCTTACCAAATTTATAATATTTGCTGCTGCTATAAATATGCAAAGTGTTTGCAAACAAACACACACCACACACACACACACACACACCTACTCTTAAACACACAAGGCTCATAAATATGACGCCGCAACAATATTGAAAGAGAGACATAGAGAGAGAGAGAGGCAGATAGAGTAGTAGGAGGGGCGGAGGGACAAGCGCCAAATGCTCGTAAATTTGGCGCTACATGAAACGCGTCGCGTCGCTGTTGCAATTTCTTTCGCACAGATTATAACTTATGAGACATGGCGGTCGCTAACAAAGAGAGAGAGAGAGGGGGGGGGGTAGAGAATAGAATATGGCAGCCACATGCATGAGTTGCGGGAGTAAGTAGCCGCCACAATGTAGCTTAGAGCAGCTGCAATGCAGCTCAGAGGGCATATTAGTTTTGGTTAAAAGCTCAATGTCATTGCGACATAACCCAGCGAACATTTAATGCGAAGAAAAGTGCAAGTAGCGCCTTGGAGATATTGCTTTCTTAGCTTCTAGCGAACAAAGCTGAGACTCTTTACTAAGAGTGTCGCAGAGGTTACTGAGAGAAGCGTTGCGGAAGAGACCGCCATTATAACAGTTGTGTAGATTGTTAATGCAGGCGATATTTCGAAGTCCCATTTAAGCGATATCCATTAGAAATATTGCCAAATTTCACCAAAAGATTACACAGAATAGATTACAAAAAATAATGAGCTGTTAAGAAATTTATTCAATCTATACAATCCACTATCTACAACCTCTAAATAACCATTACAAATAATTCTAATTTGCAGAAATATAGTATTACATAATATAGAGTATTACAAATATAGTATTACATATAAAATATCACATATAGATTTTATATGTAAGCTATTTTAAATTTGCTAACTCTCTATGAACTATCTTCCAGCTGACCTTTAAACGTTAGTTTTCGTCAAACAGTTGGATGCAAAATATTGGAGAGGGGTTTACGTTTATCACTAACTAATAGATTTATTATATAGTATATGTCCAAACCTTTCAGTTAAGACTGACCTGACTGTAGTCTTGCGACTTGTGCTTTTATTATGCATATTACACCAAATAAACGCGTGGCAGTCAAAGAGAAAATATGTGAAAGTTGGATGGGACTAGACGGGTGAGAAGGGAGGGAAGGGAGCGCCCTTACCAGGGTTGTCATTGTGTGGTCTTGTTAGGGCAAGGTTTGTTGGTCGCACATGTTTGATGGCAAGCAGCAAGAGTTGTAGGTGGCAGAAAGCTTCTCTCTCGCTCTCTTTCTCTGGCTTTCTCTGTCTCTCTCTCTCTCTCTCTCTATTGCTGTGTGTGTTTGTGTGCTACCTTAGCACAGACCACACGATGCGCTCTCTGTCTTGGTATATTAACATTTATTTTTCACAGTCATTTTGACTGCGACGACAACACAGCAGAATTTTTACAGCCCTCGCTCCTGCTGCTGCCCTGGCAAATAAAAACTGACAGTACATAAAAAGTGTTGCATAAAACGCAAATCTGCTGCCCAAACCGCAAGCACAGCTGTCAGTATATATTCTATATTCCATATATATATATATATATATATATATATATGTATGCATCTGTCGGTTTGGCTGACTTTTGCTTAACGCTCGGACCAGCCACGATATGATTTATGCACATTTCTCTGTGAAATCTATTGAGAAATCAGTGACAGGCAAAATATTCATGACCTCGCCCACGCCCTCAATACATACACACACACACATACTATACACACACA
Organism: Hypselothyrea guttata; assembly: GCA_035045125.1. Classification (NCBI taxonomy): domain Eukaryota; kingdom Metazoa; phylum Arthropoda; class Insecta; order Diptera; family Drosophilidae; genus Hypselothyrea; species Hypselothyrea guttata. Next base: position 26,941 of record JAWNNJ010001512.1, read on the forward strand.
CACACACATGCAAGCATAAGCAGCTTAACAAATGGACATGTTGATGCATGCGCAATCCCTTCAAAACTTTGTTTTATAAACTCAAAATCATCAATATTATCAATATAACATAAATATTTGTGCATATTGCATTCTTTTGTATCGTGAATGAGCTTACAGAAAGCACTTAGCTTTTGTCAGCCAACCGCTTGTCATAGCAACGAGCTTAATGCATTCTTATCATTCTCAGATGATGGATTATGTATCGAAATAGCATTAAGATCGATCGAATTATTATTATAATCTCATATAATTGCATATTTCAATATAAAAGGATTTCCTTCATATATTATATTATATCCTATCGTCAATTTATCGAATTATCGATATTTAGCTTTAAGTTTATTTTGTTGATTTCAATTTATTTCAATTCTTCTTTTAAAGAAATATCACATTTCTAGTACACATTAGCTGCCATGGAATGTAATCTGCTAATTCAATATGACTGCATAATTGATTAATTTTAATTAAATAATTCTTTTCACACATTGGCTTAGCGCTCGCCATTAAAGCTCCACTCCTCTCTCTCCCCTCTCTCTCTCTCTCTCTCTCTCTCTCTCTCTCTCTCTCTCTCTCTCTCTCTCTAACCCTCTCTTACTCTCTCTCACTTCAACTCTTTCATGCTTTCTGCTCGTTAATTGATAAGATTTGCAAGAATTTTCCGAAAGCTGTAATTCATATCTGCCAAATTTAAAATAATATAGAACACTATAATAATAATATGCAATTTAGAAATATATTTTATTTGGTAATTCAATTTTGGGTACGAAAAAAAAGCAAAAAATATATTTTCAAAATAAAACCACAAAACAGCTAAGTTAATCTAAGGGAACTGGCATAAATTAAAGATTGAAAAAAGTTCCGTTTTTTAGTACGCATATTTTCAATAAATTTAATAAAAAACTGAAAAAAAGCTCAAATTATTCTTTAATAAATCCAAAATTCCCGCTTTCCGCAGTTTTTACAATAATTTCCCCAGATTTGACGGAAAAAAAGCGGAATTGGCAACACCGATGCTGATCGACAGCCTGCAATTATTGTTGCTGCTGCTCTCGCGCTCTGCCGCTCCGCTGCTCTGCTGCTTTAGTTGTTGCTCCGCTGCAGCGCGCTGCTCGCGCTTTGCATGCTCTCCCTCTCTGCTGCTCTGCTTGCATTTGCTGTTGCTGTTGCTCTCCCGCTCTGCTGCTCTGCTGCCCTGCATGCATTTGTTGTTGCCCAGCTGATCTGCCGCTCTGCTGCTCTGCCTGCATTTGTTGTTGTTCCGCTGCTCTCGCTTTGCATGCTCTCCCGCTCTGCTGCTCTGCCTGGGTTTGTTGCTGCTGCAGCGCTTGCTTTTGCATACTCTCCCACTCTGCCGCTCCGCTGCTCTGCCGCTCCGCTGCTCTGCGGCTCTGCTGCTCTGCCTGCGTTTGTTGCTGCTGCTGCGCCTGCCTTGCATACTCACCCGCTCTGCTGTTCCGCCGCTCTGCCCGCATTTGTTGTTGCTCCGCTGCTCTGCTGCTCTGCCGCTCCGCTGCTCTGCCGATCTGCCTGCGTTTGTTGCTGCTGCTGCGCTTGCCTTGCATGCTCTTCCGCTCTGCCCGCATTTGTTGTTGCTCCGCTGCTCTGCCGCCGCGGGCAGCGGTAGGCGAGCAATTGTGCATAAATATGCAAATTTAAGCTCGCTGCTGTCAGTCTGCATTAGGAAGGCAGTTGCTGCGGATGGGGGAGGGCGCTTCGTGTTTCTGAATCTGTCTGTTTATTTAAGCAGCAGAGCGGGGATTTGTGAGAGAGTGTAAACAATTTGATTAGCGCCATGCGAGTGTGATTGTGTGCGTGTGTGTGAGTGTGTGTGAATGACACTCTAGTCACATTTGATTAGCAAATGCTGCGAGTGTCAGCAGCAACAGCTTTGACCTTTGACATTCCTTTTGCACTCTTGTCCTGCTTATTATGAACACCTGCTGACACTGACACTAAAACCTTTGCAAACATCTTGTTGTTGTTGTTGTTGCTGTAGCTGCTGCTTTGGCCTGTCATATGGCTGTCATTCACACACATTCCATGAAGAGGCGCCTCCAACACACACACACACACACTTACACTCAGAAAAATAAAGTATGATTCGTTCTTGAATTAAAGTGCTATAAAGTATCGAGTTTTGTTCTAGAACTCAAGGCGCTTAAATGAAGAACTTTTAAGTTTTTGACATTAAAAATGCTCTAGATTTTTCTCTCAGTGTATATAGAAATGTGTTGCAAAGGCCGCGCACATCAAGCGTATCCCACGTAAATAGTTTAGCTGCTAAGGATAAACGCAAATACACACACACCCAACACACACAACACACACACACACAGACAGATCATCATCAGGACATTGCATTGAATTTGAATGGCACAAAGGCCAGGGCATCCAAAGAAGCGAGCTGCCAGGGCTACAGAGCTACAGATAAAGTCAACACAGCATCAAATTGCCAATAGAGAGCTTAGGGCAGTGGGCATTGCGGGGGGTGGGACAGGGGGGGCGTGGCAGAGGGGCAGGGGCGTGAAGCTCGAAGCTTGGCATTAGCAAGCAAAGGCATTTATAGAAATTTTGCACAAGCGCAAGGCAAATACTAAATGGACTCTCTGAATGGAAGAGGCAAATGGATAGGCAAATGGAGTGAGAGTAGCATGCACTGAAAGAAAACTCTACAATTAACTTAATATAATAAATTGCCCCCAAGCGAACTTATAAAATTTCTGTTAGACAAGAATAAAATTTAAAAACAAATTCTAAAAAAAATGCATTTAACAATATTCTTTTAAGTTCGTTGATTAAAAAATTGCATTAAATCATATTTTGTACCCTTTTGCATACAAATTAAATTTACTAATTTAATAATGTTAATAAAATGATATTTTAACGTTTAAATAAATAATATTAAAGCTTATTTACTTATTAAGAAAGCTCAATCAAAATCAAATATGAAAATTTTACATTATGTATATGAAAAACACCACAAATGTATTTTAAAAGTAATCAATTTATTTATTTATTTCTTATTTCATAAGTTTGTAGCATAAAGCATTAATAATTCTAAAAAATATAATTTAGTATATGTATTTATTAATTGTAAAGTAAAAGTAAAAATAGTATTATTTCATTGCATAAATATAATAACTCTTTTATTTAAAAATGTTCATCTGAATCTTATGCAAAGATTTTCATAGATGCCCATATATAAAATGCTTATTAATTTTTCTTACTGTATGCATATAGACCAATAAGCATGATGGATACAGATACATGTGAAGCACTCACTTACCCCCTCTGTCCCCTCCCCCGCCCCCGGCCCTCCAGTGTCACATTTAGCATGAATGTCGCCTTTGCATAACAAATGTTAGCAACATGTTTCAATAATGAGCAGCAGCCGAGTCCGAGTCTCTTCTCCCTCTGCTCCCTCCTTCCCCTCCCTCTTCCCCTAGCGTCTCCTACGTCTGTCGGAGGGTTCACTCTGCTGCCATTACCATGACTATTGCCCGGCTACTGGACACGATTGAGCAATACGCTGAACGTCTCCGCCGGCTGCGGCCCCCCGCCCCTAGAGGCACCCCTCGGGTCGGGCCTTTATAATGGCGTCGCGTCTGTAGCTGTGACTCGGAATGTAACTGTAACTATGACTGTAACTGTGACTGTGCTGCCCAGCACCAAATTAATCGTTTCTACTGTGCGGTAGGTTCTCCTCCCTATCACCCGGCCACCCACTAACCCCTTTGACCCTGCTGCTGTCAATGTGCGCCTCATTTGTTATGGCCATTTGCATAAATAAGTCACTGGCAGCGGCATTTGGACCAGGGCAAAACCCCACAGAGGGACGGATGGAGGGACAGAGGGACGGACGGACGGTGCTGGCCATATCAAGGGAGTCAAGTTGGCGGAAATTGTGTGAATAACTTGATGAATGTTGAGGCGAGACTTGGCCTGGCCAGAACACGACCCGTGTAGTTGTTGCCTGATTTGCTGCGCTTCGTTTTGGTCTCGGTTTCGGTTACTGTTTCGGCCAACGGCTTAACGGGTTAGGCCATTGGCACATGTTTTGACGCTTGTCGTGTGGCTTTCCTGGCCACATTTCGATTGCTTTAGGTCAGGAACTAGCCGTAAAACATGTTTAGCCCCGCTGAAAGCAGTTGTAATGATTAAATTATGCCGTAAATGCAGTGAAAACTGTATAAGTTAATCATTACACAGAACGACAATCAAATAAAGTACACTTGGAGAACAAAATCAAAACATTATTAACTGATTTAATTTAGTACACTAAAAATTAATGGATCTATATGAGAAAGTATTTTCATAAAATAATTTGCTTTTTATACAGAAAATTCTTAAGCTTAGAATAATTGAAAAATGTTCTATTTGTTTTTTAACCTTTCATATTCTAGAAAATTAATAACTCTACATCCGTCATCTTTGCGCTGAGTACAAAGGGTTCCTTTTGCCTAGGGATGCTGAAATGCACTTCCCCCTCCAACAACAACCCTAAACATTAATCCAACTTCTTAGTTTACACTTTGATAGTTATGAAATTTCCGACAAAGCTCAAAAAAGTTTTCAACTTTCAGTGCGTCAAATATCTAGAAAAACTCCGATTCGTGCAGCAAATTATTAGAGCTGTCTTTAGCAGCATTTGCCTAGCAAACCTGGCAACTCTGGCTGCTGTAAACTCCCCTTTTTTAGCACAACAACAATTAACTTCATGGCAAGTTCAAACGTATGCAACTTTGGTAGAAAAATCCGTGTATTTTAATTATTTGCACAAGTTTCTTGGCGTGCTTTTCTTTTAAGCTTTCGCTTTCCCTGGCATTATTAAATGTTATAGTTTATCTTTCATAACGGCTCAACACTTCAATTGCAATAATGCCAGGGAAATTTCACTTTTCTTCTTTAATCTACTGGAAAAGTTTCTCCCCTTTTTGCTGAAGTTTGTTGCCAGTTTTTCGCTGTCTTGCAAGTAAGGGGAAATTTCCGTTTATTCTCACATACATATCATTGCATGCACATTTATTTAAGCCCAGAAACAACAGCCAACAACAACAACAACAGCAACAATTTTCAACATTTTAATGGCGACAACAACAACAATGTCAGTCATTTTGTAACAGAGCCTAAAAGTCCTTGCTCCCCATTTGTCCTTGACGCTCAGCGCTGCTTCATCTCGCTTCGTCGCCTACATAGCCCTCATCCCTCCACTCTCCACTCTCCCCTCTCCACTTTTAGCCCTGCCTCTTGGCGTCATCCCGCTGCAAGGATGCGTGACAATATGCCGTTTAATTATACGCCGCGACCCTTTTGGCAGTCTTTGTTGTTGTGATATCGCACACACATTTTAAAAGTCAATTATCCGCACATAACGCACATCGTTGACAGCAACGCGTAGCTGGGGGGATCCCAAGCAGCCATAACATTGACTAAGAGAGAGAGAGAGAGAGAGACGGAATGAGAGAGAGAAAAAAGGAGGGTTCTCCTTCTAAAAGGCGAGGGTATCTTTCTGCTCGCACATCCCAACCACGCGTCAAATTTGGCGCGCGCTTTTTAAACTTTTTCCACAGTGCCACAAAAAAGTTGATGCCTTTTATGAGAGCCACGTCACGCCCCCTATTGATTGAATAATCTGCCACAGCGCATACAGTAAGCCATAGTATATGGCACACACATCGTTGGTTCATTATATATCTTTCGTTCCCCCTCATCAGTCAGCAGCTGAGACAACTCTGACACCCAGCCACGTGACGTGCTACTAAAACCGATAATAACATAATCTGACAAGGAGCACGAATAGTTTTTTTTTATATTATGTATTTGCTACGCACTAACGAGCAGCAACGAGCTTTAGTTACAGTTAACAAGAGTCGTGTGGCATGCCTCAGGTTAGCTGGACATTGCGTAGGTTTCCTGTAGAGAGGGAAGATAGGATAAAGAGAGAGAGAGGAGAAAGCTGTCTGACATAAACGGCTTACATTGTGCTACAGAATTAAAGGCGTATTCCAATTGTTAGTTATCGATTTCACTGTCAACGATAAATGACTACACACTTCCTAATAAAAGTTGCATTCATTTAATGAAGCTCTGCATAATTTTAAAGTTTAACTTTAATTTCTATTTCCTTCTGATTTTAGTTGATCTCTTAATACTTAGTAGTTAGTCTGTCTTATTCAAAAATTATATTTATTTTATTTATTTTTTGGCTATCGCCCAAAGTGCAGTACAATATTAGTAATGGCGCCCAACGTGGGCATTAATTTGGGCATTTTAATGTTAATGACATAGAAAGCAGGAAATAATTTTGAACAAATTATTTTATTTAGTCTTTAACTATTTTACATATTGTATAAAATGGCGCCCAACGTGGGCATTTTCGATATGAAACTAAATAAATAAATAAAATAATATGAACATTTTGAGACGAGTTGAAACTATGATGTTCTCTTCATCTTCAAGCAATAATATTTAGCAATAATTGCATTATGTTCAATGCAATCGTTTATAATAGATGATTGAGTAAATCCAAAATCTCGTATCTGAATACATTTGCTGTATAAATTCCCTGAGTTAAGGCAACTATCACAAGTAAGTTCTGTAACTTCGTTAGACTAATTCCATCAAATTGAAGCTCTTACTTTGGCCAATAGTCATATCCATATGATGAGCACTTGAAAGAATTTCGAGATCTGCTTATGTGCAGTCTGTCGTCGCTGCATGAGAGATGAGATAATATGTTGCCATGCTCAAGAAATCGTTGCATGCAACTCCTGAGGCACTCTAAATCAATCAGAAGCACAAATTGTGTGCGGTGCGGTGTAGCTGTTCGATGTAAGCAGAAACTTCTGCAGCAGTGGGAGTGAGAGACGGACAGGGAGAGACGGAGAGGGAGGAGGAGAATGAGGCTTAGGGGCAGGCATTTGCCATGTAATTGGCTGCAATTTGCATAACAATTCTGCGACTGTTTTGCATAAGTCCTGCGACGATGCAACATAATAACGCCAGGCAGCACTTATTTTCACATTAGAAATTCCTTTTTTGGGCCCCGGCTGGGGCGAAGGACACGCTTACAAAGATGTTGGAAAGGGGGGTAGGAGGAAGCTGAGGCAGAGGCAGAGGCAGAGGCAATTATGTGCTTCGCTTGAGCTGCAGCACTCGGCATACAGAGGCAGAGGCTGGGGCTGAGGCAAGCGAATGCGAAACGCAACTCAAGATGCAGCCTCGTAAAAGTCAGAGCCGGAAATGCAACGCTGAAAATCTCCGGCAACGGTAAAAACGCAACGCCATTTCCTTGGCCCCAAAAAAAAAAACTCTAGAAATTGAGAAACTGTGCGTGGGAGAGAGAGCTAAAAGAAACTAACCGAAATGCTGTTTGAGAGCTAACGGAAGTACGCCGTATTTGGGTCTACAAACTGCCACATGTGTGTGCGGCATGCCACCCTCAGTTGCCATAAAAGTTATCAAAATTGAAATTTTATTTAAAAAGTTTCTCGCTTTGTGCCCTTCTGGCCTCGCTCTGCCCCTCTCCACCGATCGCTCTCTGCACTGCTTGCATATGCACTCAAGAAGTTTATAAGATCTACTTTAATAATGTCGAGTGCATGATTTATGCCCCTCTGCCTGTTCCTGTCCCTGCCCCCTACGCTGTGGCAAGCTAACAGCAAAATAAAATCTCATCAAGAGAAATTAAAACTTAAATACAAAGCGTTCCGGCGGCTGGGCTAAATAAATGACGATGACGATGACGTTGATGCTGATGACTTGATGAAGCTGGGCATATGGGCCTGGGCCCTGGCAGCACCTTGTGCATTAAAAGCATTTTCCATTTGCTCGCAAAATGAAATATATACTCTATACATATCGCATACAGTCGTCTCTAAAAGTATTCAACAGTCTCGAGCTATTACACTTGATTGGGTTTTAGCCAGGATCTACGCTTCGTCTCACTTTGATTCCGCATTCGCCAAGGTAGAAATGGCAGCAAATGCCATGGCCGGCATCAAGAAAAGATGTTAAATTAATCAAAATGTAATGTGGCTACCCTGCGTGGCTGTTGCTGTGGCAACCCTGCCCTGTGCAACCCAAGAAAATTAAGCTAATAAATTCACAAAAATGAGTTCGACGCTTAATTTGCCATGAGCATTTTTCATTTTATTTCGCGACCTCTCGCATACCTTTCCATTCTTTCTAGCCACAAAAGCGAGAGCCAAGTTAAGAAAAAAAAAAGAAAACGAAAAAGAAAACAGAATAAACAAAACAAAAAGCAGAAAAAAAAGCTGCCAGAACATTTTCAAAAGTACAACCAGAAGATGCTCTGTTGTGCTGGCATTATTATAGAAACTACTATGAGCTTAACAAGCGTATTAAATTTCATCTTCATTAAAAACTGCTTATAGAAGTCATCCGCAGAATTATTCGGAATTTATTAAGTTTGATTAAAATCATAAATGGCGCATTGCAAGAAATCAGTCTCCATTAAATGCAAATTTCGCCATTTTGTATATTATATAATTTGTGCAAACTTTGGAATTACTCTGCATATATTAAATGCACAACAATTGTAACTGTTTTTGTTGTTGAATAAAGTCAAATAAAGTTTACAAATCATAATGCGCTTTTAACAAATTTTTTGGGCATTAAAACTATTTTCATAGCTGAATTAATTGCCGAATAAAATTGTTGAAAGCTCAATGCACATTTTGCTATTTATTGAAAGTTAAAATGCGGCTTATAAACTTATAATAGCCAAAATAAATATACAGAAGTATTTTATAAAATGGAAATTAAATGTTCTCAATTAATATCAGAGCAACAAAATTTTAGTTGCATACAAAGATTAACTCATTTTCAAAAGTAAACTATCATACAATTTATAATTATATAATTATGCGGTTTTAAATTTTACTTTTTAACCTAAACAATATACCCTTTAAAGCAACTTTACTTAAAACAGCAATACATAAATATTTCGCTGGCCTCATTGAAACACCTGCAATATATACGAAGTATTTTACGTCTGTACTTATCAAGCTATGTAAATTAGTAAAGTATGACCGAAGTTCATTTACATAAAGCACACAAATATTTGTGGATTTTACTCTTCGCCTGCTCTCTGACACTCTCATTTATTAACTTTGTTTTGCTTTCTCATTTTTTTCTGGCACAGACTTGACTTTCGGCCGAATCGGGGCATTTACGATCTGCAAATTAAGAACACCTCCTATAATCGGGACAATGGACGTTTCGAGTGTCGCATCAAGGCCAAAGGCACCGGCGCTGACGTCCATCAGGAGTTTTACAATGTGACAGTTTTAACGGCCCCACATCCGCCCATGGTAACACCCGGCAACATTGCGGTGGCCACCGAGGAGAAACCACTCGATTTGACCTGCAGCAGCATTGGCGGCTCACCGGATCCGATGATAACGTAAGTGATGCGCTTTATACCCGATTGTTTTATAAATATTGCAGTTTATACAGCGGCGAAGTTGGCTCAAAGGGTATATGGGAATTTACGGAGATTAGTAGTTCATTTTAGAAAATGTAAAATGATGAAGAGAATTTATTTGCAAATATTTTGAATATTTAGAAACTGATCTTATATTCAACGAAGTTTTTTTTGGAGAAATGGACTATGTTCTTACTACAATTTAATATAAAATAATATGATAGAAATATTTATTATTGTTTGATTTTTTAAAATAGGTTTTACTTTTATTTATGCGTTGATTCAACATTTATCTTTAGTACCCTAGTTGGGCGCCATGTAACTAAATAAACAAATAAAATAAAATAAAATAACGAATAAAATTATAAGCCAACGTTAAAGTAAAATGGCGCCCAACGTGGGCTATAATTTCAATTGTCAACAAATTCTCAATATATTTCTTTATTAATTATTAAAATTGACTCATTTGTCTTGAGCACCACTTATTATAGATTATTAAAAGTTGTTTTATATTCAATAAAATAATAATAAAATAAAACAATCTATGATTCTTTTTAAAAGCCTAGTTTTATAGTGCGAATTTTCTATTAGCTACAGATTATTTTTAAGAGTATTCACATTTCGTATTACTGCACTTCGTTTTTGTTTAAAATTTTTTGCTGCTTTCGGTGATATTTTTTTGGGGTCAGCTGTCGTCGCTGTGTGTGTGGTCAGGCGACAGTTAAGGCACATCCGGCAGCAAGTAAATCACTTAACTGGTTCGCCTTCATTAATAATCCCAGCCAGCACATGGGTCTCTTTCGCTCTCTGTTGCTGCTTTTTTCGACACTACTAAATCGTTTACTCTCACTGTCTCCTACTTTATGCTCTCTCTTTCGCTCTCTGTATTATGTTTTGCAGCTGGTTCCGAGAGGGCAGCACTGTGCCATTGCAGTCATATGCACTAAAGGGCGGCTCCAAGAATCATTATACCAATGCCACACTGCGGATTGTGCCCAGGCGGGCCGACGATGGCGCCAAATACAGATGCGAAGTTTGGAATCGTGCCATGCCCGAGGGACACTCGCTGGTGACCAGCGTTGCTCTGAATGTCAACTGTAAGTACAGAACCGGGACACTTAAAAGTAACCCACACACAAAAGAATCCAGCCCATAGAAAGAATAAAACGCCATGGAATGAAGCCAAAGAAAGCGCACTTGCCATAGACCTGAAATTTATGACTTGACCCAACATTTAATTCGTTGCGGAATTTGTTATTTTTTACTCACAAATTGCTCTTAGTTGGTTTGAATGGCAATAACTTAGCGCCATAATATATGTGGCAACATATGAGGCACTATAATTTGTCGGCTTTTTGGGCTTAACGCGAAGAAGTACAGATAATTCTGTTCTAGGTTTTAGTATGTATAAAAATTCGTTTAGCAAGCTTTACTGTAGCTTCTGTTATTCTAATTATTCATAACTTTTAAGTTTGTTTTATTGTGTTTATCAAAAGTATTAAATGTCAAATTAAAACTAGCAATTTATTTATTTATTCGAAATATATAATCCATATGCTACAAGTATGAAACTATTAAATTATTGCATTAGTCACTATAAAGTAAAATAACAAGATTAAATTCGATAGATTTGATTTGATAAAATTAAAATTAAGATTAATAAGTATTAAATTAGGTTTATGTTGTGTTTTGGTTTACAAAATGATTTACAAATTTTCCATTTGCTAAAAAAAATAAGAACAAAATATTGTTTTATAAATTGATGGTTTGAAGGTGTGTGCGAAGCATAATTAAATATAATTTTACAATTACTTAAGCATTTTATTTTTGTCATTATATTTTCTTGAAAAAATTAGTGATATTTTCCGTATTCTAAACCTGCTAAAGAGCATAGAAAGTGCTGCTTTTTTTCCGGGCATTTGAGCATTTCACTTATTCCTTTTCTTTATGCTTGTCGTTGTCAGTTTTTGTAATTAAATGCAGCAGTTTGTTGAACAAATGTTGTTGTCCAGTTGCCACATGATCAACGTGACCCAAAAGCCATGCACATGCCAGACCCATAAAATGTCTGGAAATACACACACATACACACATACAGAGACACATACGTGAAGTAGCCCACTTGATTGTTAGTTATTGGTTGCCACGAACAAAGGCGGCTCCTCCATGGTTGGGGGCGATGCTGGGAGGCGACTCCGGAGCCGAAGACTCAAGCTGTCATATTAGCTGACAAGTCTTAAGGGTGTGAAGAGGAAGGGGAGAGGGAGGTGTGGCTGCCATGGCAACGGTTTCTCTACTCTTTATGGCAATTTGGTGTCGTTTTAGCAATATTAAATTTCATTTGAATGGCCCACGCTGCGTATGCGCAATAAACTTGTCACGTTAGTTGCTTGCATTTAATAAAAATCACTAAAAATGACAGCATCATGCGAGAAATCTGCATAAAATACATGCAATCAAATGGAGTAACAGTTAGCGCTGCAGATTGTTATGAACACCAGCAAAAAGGTAGCAAATAAGACTAAAAAATAAACACATGGAGTGACAACCCAACGAACAAGAGAGGGGTGTGGAACGGGGAGGGGGTGAGGGAGACAGCGAGAGAAGCGCAAATATATTCATAGGAAAACATAAATTGCAGTCATTTTTATACACGCCGGATTTGTAGCCGCAAAAGGAGACAACAACAAGTACACCAGTGTGTGTGTGTAGAGTGTATGTGTGTGAGTGTGTCTCTGTGTGTGTGTGTGATACATGCACAGCGTTCTCGTAATGTCAGCGTAACAAATATTTATAGTCTTTGCTATTTGGCACAACAAACGAAAGGAAAGCCCAAACAGCGTGCCAAGGAGCAGGCGACTGCAAGCAAAAGAAGTTTGGATTCAACAAAGTCTTCAGTTTTATGCACTACAATTTAAAAATAAATTTAGAATATATCTTTACTATTACAAAATAATTAAACTATATTATTGAATTTAATAAAATTACGTTAATTCTTGTTTACGAATTGTATAAAAATAAGTATCATCATTATCCTTATTTTATATAATTACTAAAAAAGCTTGTTAATAAAGAAATTAATGAAGAAACTTTTTATTTTAATTATTAATATTGTTCTATAATTTTTTAATTTCTGAATTTATAATTATTGAATTTAAATTTATGACTGTAAACTTGCAAAAATTTGAACAGTTAAACAAACATTAATTAGTATTCTATTATTTAATTATTATTCTATAAAAATATGCATCATCATTATCCTTATTTGAAATAATGACTAAAACCCTATTGATACAAAAAATTAATGAAGAAACCTTTTATTTTAATTAATTAAATTGATGTATAATTTTTTAATTTTAAAATTATAAATTTATTAATCAGTTTATAATTGCAATTTTGCAAGAATTTAAATAATTAAAGAAATTATTAACCATTAATCAATCAATCAATAATCAATACTAATTATTATAACTATTATATTATTATAAATTATTTATTATAAATTTTACATTTAATTGCTTCGTAAAATTCACATATCAGCTACATTATTACTTCAAAGAATCTCAAGGCTTATCACAATTAAAACAGAGCTGCATTTATTATTAATTTTAATTCTTTTGGAATTCTTAGATAAAATGGATTAAACATAAAACAAAAGCAATTTCAAATTACCAATAAAAGTTGAAATTATGGCAATGGAAATGAGCTTAGGAAAAATAAAAGAGCTATGCGAACTGCAAGAAAGTTTGATATAAAGTTGGTAAATTTATGCAAATTAAACATGCTGCGGAAATAATCCTTTGGAGCGTTACAAACTTAATGACAAATTTTAATGCCCACTTAAGCGGCATGAAAAGGTATTACAGAAAGCTGGTTAAAGTCTTACTCGGCTCAGACAGGCAGACAGACAGACAGACAGACGAACACATATGAGCACATAAAACGAAATGAAATGAAGAAGATACAAACAGAACAGAACAGAACGGAACAAAACAGAAAACAAGAATAAACGACAAAAAGCAAAAGAAATTCAACTGAACTCAATCCGAGCAAGTTGACTTGGCTCCAAGACAGCTCGGAGTTCTATATGAAAGACACCGGAGACGTGGGTTGGGCGGGCATTGGGGCAATTTTGGGTTTAGTATTTATGATGCTCATTTAAAATCCATTAGCAGCATAGTCAGCATAGGCCACAACGGCAAATAAAAGGCACAATGTTGGCCATAATAATATATGTATGTCTATGTGTCTATGTGTCTGTGCTCGTTCTGGGCCATGGGCCAAAGTCAAAAGTGCCTCCAAGGTGCATTTAGCTTCAAGCCAAGATAGGCCCAGCTCTTCTTCTCCTTCTTCTTCTTCTTCTTTTTTGTGTGGGCCAATAACAACTGAAGACCTCAACCTGTCCGAGACGTTTAACGAACAATTGAATTTAGAACGTAAGCTATTGTAACGTACAGTTCAAAACCGCCTCAAATGCCCTGCGGGCCATAAAATGCACAGCTGTCAAACTGTAGAAGGCGGCAGAGCGCAGTTTTAGAGTCAGCGTAAAAAGGCTGCGATTGCGATTGGCAATGGCTTTCAAATTAGCAATGACTGAAAAACTATAAAACAGTTAGATATAAGTGCATATATTACAAATGAAAATTAATTATAGAAAGAAATAAGAAATAGATTGATTACAGTGGCTTTAAAACTTCAGAACTTATGTTTTTATTTATTAACAAATTATGTTTGTCTTAAATTTTTTTTATAAATTAAAAGAACAAAATATTTATTAATTTCTATGAATCACAATTATGTCTTTAATTAAAATTAATTGCAGTTTTATCAAAAAGTAAAGCTTGACAAGCACTTGTATGGTTAGACGAGCACTTGCATAGTTTGACAAGCACTTGGCTGCTGAAAGACATTTATGAATGTGTAGAGAAAGCAAAGACGACGCTGTCGGCAGAGTCTTAATGCCATGACTGTGATTGTGATGGATAAGCAATTGGCAACATTAGACAGATACCCTACAAGCCAAAGAAAGAGCTAGAGATAGAGAGAGAGACAGAGAAAGAGAGGGAGAGTAATGGAGAGAGAAAGAGATAGAGAAACGAAGAGAGACAGCGTTGGCTGACAAATGGCAGAGCAATTTTTAATTGAAAATGTTTGCATGGATTCTTGCCAATGTGAATACTCGCATGCGAGTTGCCTGCCACGCCCCCTCCCCCTGACGCCCACATAACTGTTTTGCTGCTGCTGTTGATGTTGGTCTTTGTGTGCGTTGCGTGTTGTGCCTGCATTTGATTGATTTATGCCCTGGCGCTCGCTGCGAAAAAAGAAACCAAAAAAAAATAAAACTCAAGCAGAAAAATCACAAAAATATCAAGCAGAAAAAACAAAATGAAAAATGAAAATAGCCAAGAGTGCGGGAGGTGGCAAGTGGCAAGCGGAAGGTGGCAAGTATATGTATATGCTGCCATATCAAAAAATAAACTCCCAATGCGTCAAGTCGTCAACGAGCAGCGAGCAGCCAGCAGCGCGTGTGCTGAGTGTTTTATAACGTGTGAAAATCCCAAATGAAATTATTTAACATTTTTTGCGCTTGCCAATCGAGTGTGTATGTGTGTGTGAGGGTTGAATCAAAAATTGTAGCATAATTTTGAGCGCAGCGGCAGCAGGCAGCTAATGTGATAAACAAAGTGAAATTAGAGACGGGCACTGAAAGCGGCAAATTGCGCATACGCAGCGTGGCCCAATGCGGCACGTGGCACGTGGCGCTGTCAACTTGGCACAGTTTTAGCAAACACACATACACACTGAAAGAGACAGAGAGAGAGAGAGAGAGACACACGCACGCGGCACGTTCGCAAATATTTTGCAGTTGCAATGCCGCGAAATTTCAGCAGCGGTTTGAAGACAAATCTGAACACTCAGAAAAAATAAAACTATATTATTTGTGAAAATTCATAATATGTTTTTTATTACATATTAATAGAAGATTAATATATGTAAAAAAACTGAGAATATATTTTTAGTCCTGAACGCATTTAAATTATATTAAATTTAAACATATCCGGTTTAAAAAAAGGATCTGATTAAATAAATTTATTCTTAAAATGGAATTCGTAAAAACAGAGTTAGTTTAAATGTATAATTATCTTTAATCAAACCAAATTCAGTGATTGACTTCAGAATTTTCTTCTGAAATGTCGAATTTACAATTTATTTATTCGAATTTTATTTATATTCAGTACAAATCCATGAAGGTTTTTGTTTAATCTATAGACTATAAAATTAAAACTACAAAGAGCTTATAATTTTATATTTTTTTTGGATTTAAATTAATATAATACTGAACTCAGGATTCAAAGATTTCTTAGAGATTTTTTTTTAGGAATTTTCTTTGCAAATTAAAGCATCCGATTTTAGTTTTAAACAGAATTAAGTGCGAGTTTTTTGTTTGGTTTTTCTCTGAGTGCAGCTACGGCTGAGTGTGGGTGTGTGTGAGTGCGCCTGTGTGTGGTACGTGACTTTTGTGCCGTTGCATGCAGCTCACGTAATAAACCCCACCGTGTTGCACCGTGCACTCGAGTCCTTGGCCAAAAAGTCGCTGCCGACGAAGACAAACAGCATTCAGATTCGCATTCGCATGTGTCATCGTGGCCTGCTGAAGTGGAAAGCAAAGCCGTTGAAAAGACATTTCAATTTGAATGCAACAAAAAAACTGAGTGGGGGGCAGGCAAAATTTACGGGGTATGGGGTGCAAGGTGTGTGCGGGTGTCGCAACTCTGATGGCATGCAAATTTCCACGCTGCCTGCAAAGCTCCGACATCTCAGTCGCTCTGACAATAATGCGCATTAGCGTGAAATTCCTTCTTTTTTTTGGCACCAAACCAATGAGACAGCACACGTTGCAAATGCTTTTCTATTACCGGCTTCCTTTCTTTCTATTCTTTTCCTTTATTTCCTTTCTTTTCTTTTATTTGCTTTTGCTCGATTTTATTCAAATATTTGCTCAGCAACACTTTGATTCGTCTATTATGCATACGCAACGATAAACGCTCAATTATCGATAGCTAAAAAATCATGTTAAATAACTCAATGACTCAATGACTTTGAATTTGACTAAAAAAGCTCTTTTCAAGTGCAAAAAACTTATTTAATTCAAGCTTTAAAGGCAATAGATTTTAGATTTAAAAACTATAATTTTAATGCGTTTTCTGAGGTCTAATATTTTATTATAATTTATAATGGTTATTTGGGAGCGAATTAAAAATCATTTACTAGCTTACATTTTTGTTAAAAAAAAAGCTCCTTTTAAATACATCTTTAAGCGTCTTCCTAATCATTCAAAAGCCTTAAACAAATTCTACAATATCCAGTGCTATGTTAGACGTACTCCATCTTCATATTGTGCACAGTAGACTTATTCTTATTTTTCTTCCAAAAAAAACCCAAACTAATTGCGATCGATCAAGCTGGAAGCATGTTGTTTCTTGCGTTTAATTGACAAATGAACTGGGAGGATTTTTGTATTGTTTTTTGCACAGAGATTCAATAATTTATGCCACTGTACGTCAAGGCAGCGACACCTTGACAAACGTAATTTCTGGCTTCGATCCCTGGAGGTGGAAAACTACAGCAACTACGAGGAATCATAGTTTGCCTGCCTGCCTGGGTTGTTATTGCTTGCCAATATTGGGCATGGAGGGGCCTAGGTTCCCGGTTGTGAGCTAGGGGGCGGGGTTTGTGGCTTGTCCTTTTTGATTATGCCGCTGCCAAAGGCAAAAAGGCAAAGTGCCAAAAAAGCAAAAAGAACGAAATGTGTCCTTAGCGCTGAGGCAGCACGAAAAGCTTTTTGCTGAAATAGACATAGCGCTAGAGACAGACAGACGGAGAGGGAGAGGGAGACGAAGAGGGAGCGAGGCTAGCAGCTGGAAAGAAGCAAGCAGAGGACGAAGCAGCGCCTTTGGGGAACGATACAGACACGTGCTAATGCCGCACACAATTGCAATTAGTGTCAGTGTATATGTCGGCGTGTCCTGCCAACTCCTGTCCGGTTACAGCTCTGATGCCTGCCTGCCTGCCAGCCTGCAGCCGGCACATTTGCATTTTCAGGCCGTTAGCAACAAGCAGCAGCAGCAGCAGCAGCAGCAGCAAAGCAAAAAAGCAACCACAAAAGAAAATGCCAATGCCAAAAGTTGCACAAAATTCAAGCATCAACTCGAGTCGAAGCGGCTCAGCTCCAAAGAAGTCAGGCAGAAGCAGAAAAAAAGCAGCAGGCATTCTATTGCCTCCTTTGTTATGCTTTAGGACTTGACTTTGCTGCCAAAGTCCACTCTGCGCTCGGCTTCTCTGCTGTTTTCCTTAAGCTGATTTCAAGTTTTTGCTTTTCAGCCGTGGGCTGCTTATACCCTGTAATTTCTTGCAGCTGCTTGACAAAGCATTTGATTTGTGAACGATTTTTAAAATAATTAAATACCTTAGGATGCAAAAGTGCAATGCAGCGGAAAATAAAGAAATTTAATTTTTTTTAAGTAAATCAAAATCTATTTTTATTTAAAAATATTGAAGTACAAACTAAAAATATTAATTTTTCTTATTTCCCTATTTTTAAAACCCTTTTCTTAATAAAAAGTAAAGTTTGTTGTACTCCAAATCAATATAATTAATTCTTCAAAGCATTCTTAAATTGCTTTTATCTAATAATCTATAGTATTTTTAAAGCTTTCTTATTGATGCATAAAAACTTAACCTAAGGGAGCAATGTTTTTTATAGAATACTGACTTCAAGCTTTTATTTGTATAGACCTTTTTGAAAAGCTGACTGCAGGGTATGCCTGGACTACTACTTTTTCTGAACAATATCAGATTTCCACTCTTTCAAAGTCTGGCTATGTTCTGGCTAAAATGCAGCAAGCAGTTGGTCTGTCAAAAATTTAATATGTGCCAGATTGTTTTGTCATCTTGAAAACTGAAATTTCAGCTACCTGCGAAGCAACTAAAGCCGCCTGTTCCACTCTTCACTGTCTGCCTTTTAATCAGCAGCTTTAACTCGCTAAAGCGTAAATTATCTGCATAAAAGATGTAAAATGTTTTTCTTTGCAAAGAGGGAGCACAAAAGGGAGGGGGAGTGGAGTCGGGAGTAATGAGTGGCAGCGAGCTGTGGATGGGAGGATTGTAGATAACTTAACAGCTTTTGTGACAAAGCAAATTAATTGCTGCCCACTTTCAATTAACTTGCAGCCGCCCAACTCGAAGCCCCAACATCATCAGCATTGTGGTGCAACCGCAAGAGTTGACTGCAAGTTTTGTTGTAGTTGCAACAGTTGTTGTTGTTGTAGTTGCTGTAGTTGCTGCAACTGTTACAACGCGCAGCCAATTCAATTAATTTCAATGGCCATACATATGACACCTATGGACCAATGCACACAAAAGCGCCAAACGAGCTCATCCCCACAGTGCCCAAAAAAGTAGGCTATACTTTTTATAAGCAATTGCCAGCCTGGGAGAGATGCCTGGATTATGTATGGGTTTGTGACAGCCACAAGCTTGTCAACAATTGTGGACTACAATAATAAAATAAAAACCAAAAAACCAAAAAAACAATGCACGAAAAAAGTGCAAAAGTGAAAAGTTTTTTTCTGCCGAAGGATGCAAGTTTATTGGCAACTTTTATGTTTATTTATGTAGGAGCGACTGTTGAGCATTGAAGATTACCATGGACAGTTGTGTTATTTTTGTATGCGAAATGGACTCGCTGAAATATTTGAAAAGAACTTTAATGCAACTACAAGAATACAAATTGTTTCAAAAGTTTTATATTGAAAGAGCCCGGACTTTAAAACATTCATTGTTTGCAAATAAGAGGATCCAATGGCCAGCATTGAGCGCTGCAAGTTAAATAATGCTGTAAGGCGGCGACTTTCAACTCTTTGTAGAAAGGAGTTATAAATCCATCAGAAATAAGAATCTCATCAGTAAATAATTTCTCAAGTGTTGCTAAATAATGGTGCGAATTTATCAGATATAATTACAGTTATTTCTTGTTAAATAGTTTTATTATTCTATTAACTTTAATAAGAGATTTTTCCGATTCATAATTTCGTTTAATTACTTTTTTCATTGCAAAATCAAACTAATTTTGTTTATACCTAAGTTACATGATTTTGAATTATTATTTCTTTATAACTAAGGTATTTTAATATTTATTTCTATTTGATAATGAATTAATATTAATAAAAAATTTACAAACATTTATTGACATTATGTAATTTAAAACAATTTTTAAGTTACATGCAAATTATATATAAATTTAATTTAAATAACGTCACAAACAATATTTTATCAATTCTTCAGACTTAAAAAAATCGTTCTTTTACAGAGCTTTCATGACAAAAGCTTTTTCAAAACAATTTTTGATTTGAAATACAAATTTAATTTAAATTGAATCAACAGCTTCTACGGCGTAAAAAATCGCATATGCCCGGCTAATATGCTGCTATTAGCTCCATTATCAGCATGCAAACAGAAACAACAGCAGCCCATGCGCATTTTCATAAAAAATAAATAAATAAATCTGAATTGCAGAGCTTTCGATTATAACTACGGGCTTAATTTAAACGTTTAAGCCAAACACACAAACGAAATTGAAGTTTCGATGTATATTTATTTTGTTGTTTGACTGCGACACAACGGCGAGCAAATACAAGTGCAGCGGCAGAGGGAGAGGAGATGATGCGGGGGAGGGAAGTTGGAGGGGAGTTGTAGGTGTTGCAGGCACGCGCAGCGGAAGTCACGTGACGTGTTGTGTGTCACGTACGCGACAGCAGCTGCTACTGTAACTGTGACTGTAACTGTGACTGCTGCTGTTCCTTTTGCCGTTTGTTGTTACTGCGCGTTTTCAATTTGGTTAAGACGCCAGCAGCAGCAGCAGCAGCAGCAGCAGCAGCAGCAGCAGTTGGCAGTTGGCAGTTGGTTGCTTAAAGCCAAAATGCAAAACTCAACTGAACTCATTAAAATAACTGCGAGTTCGTTATGTGATGCGGCAGCAGCAGCAACAACAACAACAGCAACAACGCTAACAAATTTTATAACGAGGCGGCTCGTCCCAGTTCCGGGTTAAATAATTTAATTTCACTGGCAAAATGGCCAACGGGCATAAGTAACGACCACGCGGCGTATGAGCAACGCGCTCAGTTTTATTTAACGCTGCCTAGCCGGAAGCCCGTTGCTCGTTTGGCTTCGTGTAACGAGCTGCACATAACATACAAGGGCGAAGAGTTAGCGGCAACTTCGCTGCCACCCCCGCCCCCGCTCCCCCTTCCCCTTCGTTGCAGGTGCAGGCAACGCATATTCCATAGCTCACTCTAATGTAGCCAGCCAGAAACCCATGAAACGCAGGCAGCGTTTTTTGTTGCAGGGCGTGCCGGAACATGCATGTGAACATTCAACATTTTTATCAAAAATAAAAATAACAAGCTGAGCAACTTGCAACTTGAATAAAGCACAACTAGCAGATATGCTAGAAACAGCAACAGCCATAGCTGCCTTTATTAACCTTATACACCTTTTAATTTCATCAGCCTGCAGGGTATTTGATTGTAAAATTGTTGCCTAAACAATATTTTGAATATTTGAAAAACTAAAACTGTGTGAAAAAAGTTGCACTATCAATAAAATGTTAGGCAGAAAGTGCATAGCAGGAAAATTTGTATGTTTATTTATTAAAACATAAAATCAATTAAATTGCCCTGAATAATGCTCAGAAAAATTTCGCTTTTTTGCTTAAAACCATTTGCTAATTAAATTAAATTAATTATTAAATCATTTAAAATATTTAAATTAGTTTCACATTTAAAACATAATTTTAAATGAATTCTATCACTTATTACTGATTATTTTATTTTATTCTAAAAAGCGATTTTTAAAAAATAAAAAAAAAATTTAATATAAATTACAAACTAATAGTAAAAAAATTTTATTATATAAATAATATCAATTTGATAATATAAATAATATAAATTTTATAATATAATTAATTTAAATTTTAGAATATAAATAATATACATTTATTTATTTATTTAATGTCAACTATGAACAGTCGACAGAGAATTTAAATTAAGATAAAATTTACATATTGTATTTAAATTAATAATAAGATTAAATTAAATGTTTAAAAGATGAAAGGATTGTATAAAATATTTTAAATATATAAATAGTTTAAAAAACAAAGTTTAAATGCACCATAAAACTTAAACATACTTTAAGAAATACGCCATTATTTTTTATCAACAACATTTTAAACATTTTGATGTAATATCAACTTCTGTTACAAAATACTTTAATGCTTCAAGCAGTCGCTATGGCTGATAAGCAGGCAGCATTACTTTCGCCGAGCAGGCGTCAAAATCACGTTACCTACAGCAGAAAATAACACGAAAAATAAATTTAAAAAGAATGAAGAATAAAAAATAAATGTGAACTGAACTTCATGGCAAATGTCAGCAAGTTTGCGAGGCAAGCATGGGTGTGGTTGGCCAACATAGTAAGCGCCCCTCTAGACGAGAACAGCGGACTTGGGAGAAGGAGAAAATATGAGGAGGTGGGGAGAGGGGCCAAGAGAATGGGGCATGGGGCAGCATGTGTTGAAATGCAAACTGGTTATATATATATGTACGTATTTATGGTATTTTTTGCTCGCGCTGACAAGCGTTGCTCATTAAATTTTATTTTATAATTACACACACCAACACACGCACACACACCAACACACGCACACACACACACTAACGCATACATTTACATGAAGCCTAGGCTTTAATGTGTTTGGGCTGCGCCTCATAATTGGGTTCGGAGCCACGCAGCTTGTATTTTGTTTTTTTTTTTTTTTGTTTTTTGTTTTGTTTTTGTGCCCACGATACTTGGGAGTTTTAGCAACATTTTTGGTTGTGGAATTTTTAGCGAGAGCAACAGCAACAACTAAGCACAACAATAGGCATTTGGTCAGTCGGTGATTAAACTAAAGTGTTTCAAAGTTAATTGGCAATGAAAAACAACAAGTTGTTACAACAACAACAGCAACAACTGCAACAGCAGCAACAATAATGCTAATAGTTAGAAGCTGTTATGCCTTACGGTCGACTAACCAGGCAAGTGGCAAGCTAACCCCCCAAAAACCTATTTACAGTGAACCAAAACTAACGGCTGCAAAAGTCTGTTAAACACAATGGGCTTTGGCACCGTGGAACCAAATATGAATAAAAACTAACCAATAAAAGCTTACGCTTTAAAATGTATTGTTCAATCACATAAATCAATAATGATAATTATCTCAATTTAGTACAAAGAAAACCTGTGTATAGATTTTATGATTATTAGATTATTATTATTATTATTATTATTAGATTTTATTAATTATTATATAGATTATTATACATGGCGCCCAACGTGGGTACCAAAATTAAGTAAATATAATGGGCTAATTAAAAAGGAATTAATATTATCCAATTGCAAGTGCAAGCTTCTTAAAAACTATTATCAAATCACCAGAGTCCAGAATTAATACTCAAGAAATCTTTTAAAGAAAAAGTATAGCGCTAAAAATCCACTTGAGCCCACTGTGCATAGCTGTGCTCAATGCACCACTCAAGTGGCTCGGCCATTTCGTCCGTTGTTGTGGCTGTTACACCTCAAATTGGTATTATTTAAAAATGTCGATGGGTCACGCCGCTCGTCAATGTGCTTACTAACTGGGTCTGCCTGTCTGCTCCCCACTGTCCTTCTCTGTCCGACGTTCCGGGTGGGTTGAACGTGTAATTGAAAATGGTTATTGGCAAGTTAATGGCCCCATTGAAGCAACGAACCAAATAAAGTTGAGCCTTAATTGACTATTTGTATGCTGACCTCAAAGAAGCTACAACCTCTGTTTAACCCTCTGCCCTCTCCGCCACTTATTTAATTGCAGATTATCCCCGGGTCGAGGTGGGACCGGAGAACCCGCTGCGCATTGAACGCGATCATATTGCCAAACTGGATTGCCGTGTGGATGCCAAGCCGATGGTGTCCAATGTCCGTTGGTCACGCAACGGCCAATATGTGAGCGCAACTCCGAGTCATACGATCTACCGCGTGAGCCGTCATCATGCTGGCAAATACACTTGCAGTGCAGACAATGGTTTGGGAAAGACCGGTGAAAAGGATATACTCTTGGAGGTGCTCTATCCTCCCATGGTGACCATCGAATCGAAGACACACGAGGCCGAAGAGGGTGAAACCGTGCTGGTGCGCTGCAATGTGACCGCCAATCCGCCTCCCATTCTTATCGAATGGCTCAAGGAGGGTGCTCCGGACTTTCGCTATACGGGTGAGCTCCTTACCCTAGTCTCTGTGCGTGCGGAACATGCGGGAAATTACATTTGTCGCTCGGTGAATCTCATGCAACCCTTCAACTCGAAGAGGATTGAGGGAGTGGGCAACTCCACCGTCGCTCTGCTCGTGCGCCATCGTCCTGGACAGGCATACATAACACCCAACAAGCCCGTGGTGCATGTGGGCAATGGCGTTACGCTCAGCTGCTCGGCCAATCCGCCGGGTTGGCCTGTGCCACAGTATCGATGGTTTCGCGACATGGACGGTGAGCTGAGCAATACGCAAAAGATCCTGGCGCAAGGGCCGCAATACTCCATTCCCAAGGCGCACCTGGGCAGTGAAGGCAGGTATCACTGTCATGCCGTGAATGAGCTGGGCATTGGCAAAATGGCCACCATTGTGCTGGAGGTGCATCAGCCTCCACAATTTCTGGCCAAGCTGCAGCAGCACATCACGCGTCGCGTGGGAGACGTGGACTATGCGGTGACCTGCAGTGCCAAGGCCAAACCAACGCCGCAGATACGTTGGATCAAGGATGGCACCGAGATACTGCCCAGCAGAAAGCTCTTCGAGATACGCACCACGCCCACAGATGCCGGTGGTGGTGTGGTCACGGTGCAGAGCATACTACGCTTCCGTGGCAAGGCACGTCCCAATGGCAATCAACTGCTTCCGAGTGACAGGGGACTCTTCACCTGTCTCTACGAGAACGATGTCAACTCCGCGAACTCTTCGATGCATCTGCGCATTGAACACGAACCAATTGTCCTGCATCAATATAATAAAGTGGCCTACGATTTGCGCGAATCCGCCGAGGTGGTCTGCAAGGTGCAGGCGTATCCCAAGCCGGAGTTTCAATGGCAATTTGGCAACAATCCCTCGCCGCTGACCATGTCCTCCGATGGCCACTATGAAATCAGCACGCGCATGGAGAACAACGACATCTACACCTCCATTCTGCGCATCGCCCACCTACAACACTCCGACTACGGAGAGTACACCTGTCGTGCCGTCAATCCCCTGGACACCATACGCACGCAGATACGACTGCAGCCCAAGGGACAACCGGAAAAACCCAGCTCACTTAAAGTAATCGAAGTGGGTCACAACTACGCCGTGCTCAATTGGCAGCCTGGATTCAACGGCGGACACATGAGCACCAAGTACTTGGTTAGCTATCGTCGGGTAGCCACGCCTCGAGAGCAATTGCTTTCGGATTGCACTGGGAATCAGCTGAGCTATCAGGTCACCAGTTCATCATCCCAGGTCGGAGCTCATGAGTGGATCGAGTTCAACTGCTTCCGCGAGAATCCCTGCAAGCTGGCGCCACTAGATCAGCATCAGAGCTATATGTTCAAGGTCTATGCTCTTAATATCAAGGGAAGTTCGGGCTACTCCAATGAAATCTTGGCCACCACCAAGGTCAGCAAGATTCCGCCGCCATTGCACGTCAGCTACGATCCCAATTCCCATGTGCTCGGCATCAATGTGGCCGCCACTTGTCTGTCCCTGATTGCCGTCGTCGAGTCCCTGGTAACACGCGATGCCACCGTGCCCATGTGGGAAATTGTGGAGACTCTGACGCTGCTGCCATCGGGCAGCGAGGCGACCTTCAAGGAGGCGGTGCTCAATCAGATTGCACGCTCCGCCCACTACACCACGGCCAGCACCTTGGGACGCAGCCTGGGACCAGGTAATGGACAGCTGGGAGAGGATCGCACTATGGCTCTGGCGGAGACCGCAGGTCCAGGTCCTGTGGTTCGAGTTAAGCTCTGTCTGCTGGCCAATCACGAACACTGCGGAGCTTATGCCAATGCTGAGAGTAAGTACAGATGTTCTTGATATTTTCAATTAGTTCAAAACTGAATTGCTGCAAGTTTAGGTTAGAAATTAACTAATCAGTATTGGTGCAGTTTGTAAAGCTAAATTGTAAATAAATTATTACAGTATTTAAAAGTATTTAAATTTGACACTCACAAAATTTTACTTAATCGTAGTTTAAACGTATCTTAGATTAAAAAAAAGAAGTTATAATTTTCAAGCTAATTACTATGAAAAACTTAAATGTGAACTTATCCAAAAATAACATATACTTTGTGATTAAATTAGTTCGTATATGGCAAGCTTGTTATTAAACTAACCGCTTAAATTAAAGATCTTAACTATATTACTTAATAATTAATATAGTTAAATCATTTAATTGAAGCTGTAACTTACAAGCTAATTAATTATTGAAACGAATTTAAAGAGCTTCTCTCTGAGTATTCCTATCACAATTTACAATTTTACTTTTACTTAAAAATTATTATAGTTTAACTATTAAATTGAAGTTGTTGACTTACAAGCTAAATAAATAAATAAGCCTTATGTGAAAAGCTTAGGAGCTTCATTTTTTTGTGATTGAATTAGTTCATATAATTAAACTAAAGCTACAATTACTGGGCTTGCTAATCTATTTTAGGCTTAATTTACTTAAAAATTTATTCAATGCTGTAACTTACAAGCTAATTAATTAATGAAGCGCTTAATTTAAAAAGAGCTTCACACTGAATGTGGCTATACAAATTTTTAATTTTACTTTTACTCAAAAATTGCAATAGTTAAACTATTATATTAAGGCTAAGACTTAAAGGCTAATTAGATAATTAAACGCCTGATTTGAAAAGCTACAATCGGAGCTTAGTTCTTGCCACTGTGCAGAAGTTTGCATCCCATTCCGATGCGTTACTTTGAGCCAGCTATAAATATGGTATCACTCCGGTCTCTTTGCAGTTGGCAAGTCCTACATGCCCTCGAATTCCTCGCTGACCACCTCGGCTTTGGTGGCCATCATCATAGCGACCCTGTGCTTTGTGCTGCTGGCTGCGCTGCTCTACGCATTCTGTCGCTGCCGACGCACGCACGCAGCGATGAAGCAGGCGGCTGCAGCTGCCACAACGACGCCGAATGCCAACGGTGGTGGCAAGGAGTACGATGTGGATGTGGCAGCTGCAACAACAGTGGTGGCTGCCGGTGGGCCATCAGGGGCAGAACCGCAACAGACGCAATCAGCGATGGCTGCACCACTGCCACCACCGCCATACTATCCCACTGGCAGCCTGGACAGCAAGCAGCTGGATGTTGGTGGCATGGAGCTAACACTGACAGCGCTGCACGATCCCGATGAGCAGCTGAACATGCAACAAGGCGAGATGCGCTCACAGCAACAGTACCCGAAGCAGGCGCTCTATGGACAGCAGCCGAATGGAGGCTATGGATATCATGTGACAAGTGCCATTGGCGTCGATGGCGACAGCTATCAAGTGCTGCCATCCTCTGCTGGACATCATGGCGAGTGTAAGTAGGCAGCTTGAGGATAAGTGGGAACGGGGCCTGGGGCAGGGGCAGGGGCAGGCAGAGATGCTCTGCCGCTTCTTCATTAGGCGTCGTATTTTTGGTAGAGGCGCAGATTTATGGCGGCCATTTTGACGCCTCTTGTTGCCCGTCCGGCTTGTCGCACGCTCTTTGCCGTAATTGCATTTCATGTCAATCCAGTGTGCTGCTTTCTCCGAATATTCCCACACTCAGAAAAAATGCCACATCATTCCTTCTAAATTCAAAACAGAATCGTTTTAATAGCAGGAATTTATTTAATAGTAGTAAGAACGTACTTAATTCAGTTAATTGTCATCCCATACAGAAATTCTTGATTTTATGTATGTTTTGGATATTTTAGGTAGATCCAATTTTATTTTACATCAATTACGTCTTACATTAAATTGTATTTTTGTATGTAAATTCTCACTGATTTTTTAAGAACGGTTTTAAGTATCCTCATCTAATGCAACATATATTGATTTAAAGTACGTTTTGGTTTTTTCTTTGGGACATGCTAAATTGTTTCAAATATTCTTCAATTAAAATGTAATCGTGCTTAATTTTTTAAGTTTTTAATTTCATGATTTTAAGCATGTTTCAAATAATTTTACTACATTTAAAATTGTTTCAAATCCTTGTCTCAAATTATATAATATTTGTAAACCCAAATTAATCCTCATTTGTTCTTAAATTATTTCTGTTTATCCTAAATGAATTCTGAAACATATTAGAATTTTGCAATTTAGAACGTATATTATCTGAGAATTCAAGAAAGTTTATGCTTGTTTTTCTCTAAGTGTATTTCCTAACTCCCCTACCTCCCTGTCCTTTGCTGCATAAGCAGCTTTTGCTTTCTGGGCAGCCCCAAATGACATCATCAGCCAGCGGGCCAATCGACTCTTCGTTTCGGTTGCCCACGCTTTGAGTGCCTCTCAGAGTGTGCGATAGTGTGCGATAATGTGTGTGTGTGTGTTTGGGTGTGTGTGTGTGTGAGTCGCATTCCGGCGTAATTCCAATTAAGTGAGAATTAAACCGTTAGTTTGCTGCTTTTGTGCTTCAATCTCTGGTTTTCAGTCAAACCCAGCTACAGCTTCAGTTTTTTAATTGGCTTTAAGCCATTGCAATTCCCAGCTACCAAATGTCGCAAACTCATAAAACTTACTCCCCGAACTCTGTTCGGCTCGTTGTTCTTTGCCTTTTGGGCTTTCAAGTGGTCCCCACTCGAGTCACAAAATGTCTTCCAACAAAGGACAATTAAAAACTCAGCGGAACAAGCCAAAAATTCTG
This sequence comes from Hypselothyrea guttata, assembly GCA_035045125.1. Classification (NCBI taxonomy): domain Eukaryota; kingdom Metazoa; phylum Arthropoda; class Insecta; order Diptera; family Drosophilidae; genus Hypselothyrea; species Hypselothyrea guttata. The sequence goes on from JAWNNJ010001512.1 coordinate 55,430, forward strand.
CTATCTAAGTTAGCCTAGCCCAAAAAATAAAATAAAATGAAATAAGAAGGAAATAAAACAAGTTCCAAAGCAGATTAAAGATTAACAATCTAGGAAAATAACTAACTTAAGCTTTAATCCTACGCTCAGCTGACACGTGTGAGTTGACAAAGGTTTTATAGCAGATCATTGAGAATTACAAGCATCTTAAAAATAGAGTGCAATAAAAGTTAACTACCTATAGAACAGATAGAGTAGAACATTAGAATTTAATTATTGATTAAAGCCATTTCATTTTGATCTATAGTTTATGTATCCAATATATTTTGAATTAAAACTATTATCAATTTAAATAATTTGCTTTCAAATTAACTATTAAAACTAAATTTATTTGTACATTCAAATTGAGATTACGTTAGCTAAACGACCTTGCCTAGTATTTAAAGATTTCAAATCAATTTACCAAAATATGTTCTTAAATTTTTATTCATTTAAGTTTATACAACTAGTTGAATTTGGTTAATTTGGTTCACTAAATACCCTGGTAAATTCTTACAAAAAAGAAAATTTGTTGCCTCATTATCAACAGACACGCTTTGCGCTTGGCTTTTCAATTATGAAAAACGCTTTTGCAGTGAAAAGTCTCTCTTGGCAGACCTTCAATTTAATGGACGCGCGAAAATTGTTGTCGCCATTTTGTACATATTTATTATTATTTTTTTCTTTTTACAAGCCATTGAAAAACTTTTGCGCTTGACTAAAAGTGTGACCCTTAACCTGCTTAGAAGCCAGCATTTTGCAGCGTAAACCCCTCGTAACTCTGCTAAGTGTGTCCAAAAAATATGCACCACAAAATGCATTTTAATTGTATGTGTGTGTGTGTGTTGGTGTGTGTGTGTGTGTGTGTGTGTTGGCTGCCTTTGGCTACATTTGGTCTTTTAGCGTTTGTGTTGTTGTTGCTTTCATTAGGGCGACGTCGTTTTGCTGCTATTTGCGTTCTCGCTCTCTCTCTCTCTCTCTCTCTCTCTCTCCTTTTTTTCTGTTTCTGTTACACTTAAATGCGCGACGCCAACGCCAACTTAATTACTATTTCTCTACCCCCAACGCTTCTCATGCTCTCCCCCTCAACCGCAAAAAAAACACACACGAACTGGTGACACACATCGTGTGAACCCCCGCACCTTCCATCCTCATATGCTCTAAAATATATACCTCTCTCTCTCTCTGTTTGTGTGTGTGTGTGTGTGTGTGTGTGTGTGTGGTCCGTGTGGTTGCAACCAAAGCAGGACCACTTGAGGCGACACCAGCGCCCACCAACAACAGCAGCAGCAACAGCAAGAACAGCAGCAGCAGCATCCATGCAGCACGCGCCGTGCAACTAACGAAGCTCCCCACCTCCCACCTCCCCACCCACAAGCAGAGCCAGAGCAATAACTCCACCCTGAAGCGCGGCAACCTTGGCCAGCTGCAGCGCGCAGCGGCGGCAGCAGAAGCAGCTGGAATTGCACTTGGAGTAGGAGCAGCAGGAGGAATAGGAGTTGGAGGGGGGCAGGTGACCGCAGCCACGGCTGCCACCACAACTGCGCTGGCAACGACAATTACAACAACTTCACGTAATGCCAAAGCCGCAACAACAACAACAACGCTAGCCATTACAGGTAACACACACACACAAGCACACACGCACACACACACACGCATGCATACACGCGCACATGCAACAGAGTTGTGCCATTTAGTTTGAGAAATATTACTCTGGTAAATCGTTCCGTAATCAAATAATTTTTTAAACGAATGAAGAAACAAGCTTACATTTTATATTACAAATACATATTATAATTATTTATTATTTATTTGTTATTTTTATTTATTATTATTATTTTTTTTTTATTTATTGGCTTATTTTATTTATTTAATGTCATCAAAGAATGTGAAATATAATTTAATTTTTGGCTATTTGAGAATAACTGAAGATGAGAATTCGGGCTCGACGTGTAGCAATGGAAGATTTAAATGAAAAATTTGGCTATGGTCAGATAGTTGGAAAATAGGGAATAGAAATATAAGAAGCTACAGCATTTGCTTTACGGATTGAGGACAACCCAGAAAAACCCAATCAGATTTAATGATCTCGTTAAATACAAAATATTTAAAATAATTACCTACTTTCAATGGTTACAAGGGGTACAATAAAAAAAATAGTTGGGTGCTTTAACTGAACCAGTGTTGCCAAAGTTCGCCATAGATTTTCCTTAATCCTATTAAGTGAAAAAAAAAACAACTTTAAAGTTGCAGTTTTCTTAAATCTGAAAATAACAACCATTTGTAGATATGCCATTATTATGAACGATATTTTCTTATGACAACTTAATTTAATACTATGAAGACATTTAAAAAAAATTAGCTATGTAAAAAATGGAACTTCGGCAAGAACTTTCTAAATTTTTTCAGATCTTAAATGGTATTATTTTAAATATTAATAGAATGCCTGAAAAAGCTTTTGTTTAATCTTCTTTAAATTGCTTTCTGTAGCTAGTTCGTCCATTTACTTAAGTGAGTCGTTCAATGGAACAATTCGGCACAACTCTAAAATACACACACACACACACACACGCACACACTCGCACAAGGCTACGGAAATGTATGTGGGGGATTACGAGTAGCACTAGAAACTGCACCACCAACAGCACCACCTACAACTACAACTACAACTACAGCTACAACTAGAGCCACAGCAGCAGACACTTGAACTGCAAGCACCACAAAATGCACACACGACGCCAATAACTAAATCGCAAGTTGCAACTTGCAGCATGCCACATGCCACATGCCACATGCCACATGCCGTGCCACGGGCAACTGGCAACAATCTGTTAATGCACCACAGCACAATTGTTGTTCTGTTGTTCTTCCCCCGCCCGTCTCGCTGTTGTTGTTGTCGCTTCCACTCTGCATTTATTTCTTAATTCACTTTATCCGCAATTTTATTAACGCACCTCTGCACCCGCTACGAAAACGCACCAAAATAAATATTGCAAGAGATATGGCATCTATAATAATTTTCAGCTTGTTTGTGTTTCATCGCATTGCATATAAACAAAAATATTATCGTACGCGTGCGGTTTTATGCATTATTTGTATAAGTGAAATATGGTCACACTGCCATGCGCCCACTGTCATCGCTCTCTCTCTCTCCCTCTTTTTATTGTGCAAGCAGCGTACGCTGTTGCAGCAAAAACTAATCCAAAACACCAAAAAAAATAATATAAACAATATTCTAAAATGTGAATAATAATTTTCAACAATCGCCTAAACGAAAGGCTGTCGCCTTAGTATCGCTAAGAAGTTCATTCGACAACAGCAGTGAACAATCTTGTTGTACATTTTTAAACTGTACGACTGTCAATAGTTATTTATTGACAATGGGAGATTAAACAACCAAAACCAAATTTTCATTGTTGCAACTGTGAAAAAAATTGTCTGAAAACATCGATATTATTAAATTTGCCATCGATAGTTTTGCAGCTCTATTGCGGTCAGTTTGTCAATACATTGCTTAGATTCAAATTTTACTAAAATTTTTAAACATTTTAATACAATTTACAATATAAGTAAGCTTTTTCCAGTTACATATTTCATTATTCCCCTCGTTCAGCAGAATATTTCAGTAGGAAAATCAGTAGTCAAAAACACGATGTCAATCAATCAAGAAACTCCCAATCTGTCGCCGCAAAAGGACAGTCCACTGAGCGATATCAAGGAGCGAATGCTAGATTCCGTAGCGCTCGAAGAACGTTTGAAGTGCGAAAAAGTTGAAAGGAAGCAAGAATCTTCTGAACATGTCGATCATATCAGTTACCTTGTGTGGACATTTCCGCATGTGAAGGGGATTTTCAAGATTCCCGATGTAGCTGCGCAAAACGAGTTTGTATTAAGCGAGGTGATCTATACGCTGAGTGGAATACGAGGTCAGTATATTGTGCCCGTGGCGGAAAATCCGCTTGCCCTAGGTAGGGCCAAATATGAGACGGAATTCAAAACGGATCTGAACATTACGCTGCTTGATAATGTCAATCCCATACTGAAGCTGGCCTCTCACTTTATGGGCATACAGCGGGTAATTGCCGAGACCCATGGCAGCTCTCAGGTAAATAATGCACTGAACAATGCGCTTATTTTGGGTTTCACCAAGGACTACTATAAACTGCTGACAATGGTGGATTTGGAGCTGCAACGAAAACAGCTGAGCTTTTCCAAGCTCTTATACTATGTGCAGCCATCGTTTTGGATTGTGCAGGAGCTCTGGACGACGCTAGTGGATATGAAAATCCAGGGATATGTGGGCGCTTCGGTGCTTACGCATTTCTGCCGGCGCATCCAGGAACTGGAAGGTAAACTATCGATTCGAGCCATATTTATTGAGCTAGTGACCAAGGCAGCTGAACCCTATATGCACATGCTGCAACTGTGGCTGCAACACGGCGTCCTTAGGGATCAGAAAGACGAGTTTCTAGTGCGGGACAGACTGCCCGATCTTGCAGAGAAGAAGCACGATAATAATCTAGATAAGCGTTTCACGCTGCGTCCGTCTCATACGCCCTGCTTCCTGATCTCACATGCTCAGATGATTCTAAACACGGGGAAGTACCTCAACGTGATCCGACATTGTGGCAAGCATAAATGCTTTCTCCCTACTGTGAAGGTGAAACTGCAGTTCAATCCACTCAACGATACCCTTAAGGATATCATCAATGAAGCGTATTACTTTGCATCGGCCAATCTGGTAAGGCTGTTGCTGGAAGAGCAAGATCTGCTTGGACATCTACTATCGCTGAGGCGTTATCTGTTGTTGCAACAGGGTGATTTCATCACCCAGTTCATGGATACTAGCGAGGAGGAGCTGGCGAAGCCTGTAGATCAGATACTGCCCATCACACTGAACACGATTTTGGAATTCACGCTGCGCAACTCCGCGGCATGGAATGATCCGCATAAGGACAGTCTGCATTGGGAGATTTTGCCCTATGATCTCGTCACGCAAATGTCTAGAATTCTGCAAAATGAGACGGATGCAGAATTAGTCATACCAGATGCCTTCAATCTCACTGCACTGGATTGCTTTGCCTTCACCTACAACCCTGGCTTTCCCAACTCCCTGGTAATCAATTCCGATGCCGTTAAGAAGTACCAGATGCTTTTCCGACAGTTGTACTACTGCAAATACGCCGAGCGTCAGCTCTGCAAGACTTGGCAGGTGAATCGGCATTTGCCCATGAAGCATCTTAGCTGCTTTGGTCTTTGTCACCGCATGATAAATGCCATTCAGAGCTTGGAGTACTACATGATGTTCGTGGTCATTGAACCTCAGTGGCACGAGTTTCAGGAGAATCTGAAAACCGTCGACGATCTAGATCAGGTGGGCAAAATGCTGCAGAGCCTGCTCGACGTCTCTTTACAAAACTGCTTGTTCGCAGTGAATGACACCTCTTATCTACAGCGTTCCATCTTCAGTCTGTGCAAGATTTGTCTGGAGTTCTGTCGCTTTGTGCAACTAAACAATAGTCTGGATACTTTCGACTCGTCTATTGAGCAATACGAACAGAGATTTACCGAAACTGTTATCGATTTTCTGGTACAACTGACGTATCTGTCCAAAGAAAAGAAACCGGGTCTCTTTATAAATCTATTCGTTAACATTAACTTCAATGGAGTCTACAACGAGCAGATAGAGAGGCAGCTGCAGCGCGAAGAAAACTCGACCTAAATACACTTGTAAAAAATTAAATATTGTTTAACAAATGCACACAAAACAAATTATTTAATTACAATTATTTTTAAATTTTCACAAAACATTAATAAATAAAAGAACGCGTGTCTATCATACTGATAAAGATTGTATTCATATAAATTCCAAAAGGTTTTAAATTTGGAAACTGTTGATTTTTTTATTTTTCCATTTATGTAAGATATATATAAATAGATTATCAAAAATAAATATTGAAACGCCACTGCATCTACCTCCATAGCTCGCCGTTGCAGATCTCTAGCACCATCTTCTGGCGGAAGTATTCCATATCATTCTGCGAGAAGTTCAACGGTTGATTGCGTGTTATATATTCGGCGTACATGCAACAGAACACGCCACAATCATTGCAATTGCCTTGCTGTGGTGCATCCTGTATGTTTTCGATCTTGAAATTCTTGGTGTCGAACTCCTCCCGGCGCTTGTCGAGTGACTCCTGTCGCAGGTACGACTCCAGAGCGTCCAACACCTGCTGATTGGGTTTGCCCATGGAATCGTAGTAGTGTATGGTACTGTTCTTCAGGTGTATTATGGCCATGCCCCAATGCACGCCGCCCACATGCACGGGTACCGGAATGATGTCCTGGCTGAACAAATCCACCTTGCGTGTCCAGCGCATCACTCCACTGTACCCGCTTTGCAGCAGACGCGGCATAAAGAACGTGTTCATCGCATAAACCCTGGGCAGTTCTTCCTTCTTTCGCTCCGATCGTTCAGTCAGCAGGTTCATATAGAAATTAATAACCTCGTCGTTCAGCCAGCAGCTACCAGTCAGAGTTTGTATATCCCTGCGTAATATTCTCAGGTTGTATCTCGTAATAAGCACCTTTTTGGGCGAGCCACTGATGAGTTCTTCAAAGCGGCGATGATGCTCTTCTGAAATTGGTACAACATCTGCTTCAGCTTTCTCAACTGGACGACCTCTCCTTTCTTCTGCTTCAGATTCCTGAACTATTCTGACCTCTTCGTCTTTATCTTCAGTCTTGCCAGAGTGGTCCATAAAGTTCTCCTTGTCAGATTCTTCGATTTGGTTATAGTGTCTAGTGCTGTTCCTTGATGTAATTGATGTTGATGGAATTATTGCGGTTTAGTTGTTTTTTGTGTTATTTTTGCGTGTGGTAAAATAATGCCAGCAATCGATGACATTTTGTTTAGGGTTGTAGAGTATGTTCTATCGATGATATTTTCAGTTTGATATTAGTACTTATTTCTAACACTTATTTGGCATACATCTGGGCAACTCGCGAAACTTTTTATAAAATGTCTTATACCTGACAGTTTATAAAATTCAAAAAAAATAAAAATAAAACCTAGAAAAATAAGTTGGAAATACACATTGTATTGCACACAATTTTGTACAGATCAACAGATTTTTCTTGTACACAAATTCTTGAAAGATGTTTCGACTTGTGAGGCGAACCACGAACCATGTCCTGAAACCTTACTGCCGCACGCTGCGTTTTGGCCAGAACTTTTTCAAAATGAGCTTCAAATCGCCCAGCTCCTGGCTGCCAACAGCTGCCTCAACTGTGACCAAAGAACCGGAAGTGCAACCACAAACAAAACTCGCGCCAACAATTGAGCAGCAGTTCAAGGAGCAACCTCCGAAAGCGATCTCCGTAGCACCTCAGATCAACCTCAAGGAGCAGCGGGACAAGTGGATGGCGAAGGTATCGCCAAAAATACAACGCACGGAGAAAACGGGCAAGAAGCGACTTGGCCTGAAGACGCCACAAGCTAAAAGCGTCGACTGGGAGCAACAGTTGCAGCTGGAGCTGCCGGCAACTGAACAGCAGCAGCAGCAGCAACAGTCTAGTTGGCAGCAACAGTATAAAAATCAAGAACCGTGGCAACAGCCTCCATTAACAGCCTGCCAGCAACATCAGTCCACAAGACAAAACTTAAACTGGCAACAGCAGCAACAGGCGGAGCAACAACAGCAACAAGAGGAGCAACATACGGAACAGCAGCAACAGCAGCCCAGAACGCAGAAGCTGAACAGGCAACATGAGCAGACACAAGAGGAGCAACAACAGCAACATGCGGAGCAACAACAGCAGGAGCAACAACAACAGCAACAGCCATTCGCCTGGCAGCAACAGCAACAACAGACGGGCTGCAGACAGCAACTGCCACAGTTAACAGGCTGGCAACAACAGCAATCCACACGGCAAAAGCATAAACAATCTTTCTTCGGGCAAAACCAGCAACAGCAGCAGCAGGAAGAGCAACAGCAACAGCAGCAGCAAAAGCAGGAAGAGCAACATCAGCGACAGGAAGCGCAGAGTGTAACAGAACAACAGCAGCCCACCAAGCCACACCAACAGCAACAGCAACATAAGCAGCAACAAGCATTTGCCTTGCAGCAGCAACAGAGAACTAACTGGCAGCACCAGCAACAACAGCAGCAGCAACAACAGCCTGCTGCCTGGCAGCAACAGCAACAGCAACAACAGCAGCAGCAACAACAGCCTGCTGCCTGGCAGCAACAACAGCCGCGTGCCTGGACGCAGCAGCATCGAAAGCAGCAACAGTCTTCTCCCTGGCAGCAACAGCAAAAGCAGCAGCAACAACAGCAAACACAACAGCAGCAACAGTCGCCTAACTGGCAGCAACAGCAACAGCAAAACTCGCAGCAACAAGCTACCTCTGCAGAGGAGCCACGACAGCAACAGCAGCAACAGCCGCGTGCCTGGCAGCAACAGCAGCAGCAAGCCCACGCACGCCAGCAACCACAGCAAAACCCAACCAACAACAACGACGATGGTGGCTCCAATCGCAACTCCTGGCTGAATCGCATGCACGGCACGCAGCAGCAGAAGCAGGCGCAGCAGCTGCAGCAGATGCAGGCCAAGATGCAGGCAGCACGCGACATGCAACAGCAGCGTTTGCAGCAGGAAACAGCAGCAACAGCAACAACAGCAACAGCAGCAGCAACAACTGCTCCTGCTGCTGTTCTAGGAGCCAACGCAGCTCAGCCTACGGCTTTGCCAGAGCCGGAGCCTCGAACGCCCGAGCGCTTGGCCTATTTGGAGGCAGTGCGTCAGCTGAATATCTATCAGCTGCACGAACCGCAGGCGGGACGCGCACAGCACAAGCCCAAGAATCGCAGCGAGCAACTGGATCCGAATGTGCAGCACACGCTGCAGTGTCTGATTCAGACGGGCTTCGAACAGCAGCAGCTGGAGGCGATGCCGGTTATACAGGTGGCAGGCACAAAGGGCAGAGGCTCCACCTGCCTGCTGGTGGAGGCCATACTGCGTGGTCATGGCATCAAGACCGGCGTCTGTTGTGCGCCTCATCTGTTCCACACCAGCGAACGCATCAGAATCGATGGGGAATCCCTAACAGATGCAGAGTTCACGCAGCTCTTGCAACAGTTGCTGCCACAGCTGCAGCAGTTGCAACCGCCGCCGAGTTATAGCAAAATTCTGACCATTATGGCATTTCATGCGTTTAGAAAGTCCCAGGTGGATGTGGCTATTGTGGAGGTGGGCAGCGCCTGTGCCGCCGATTGCACCAACATAACCTCGCATGCCAAGACCATTGGCATCAGCAGCCTCGGCTGGGAGCAGAGCTTTGCACTGGGCAACTCGCTCAGGGACATTGCCTGGTCCAAGGCGGCCATTATGAAACCGGAAGCCAGCATCTACACCAGCACCAATCAGCCGGAGTGCTGTGAGGTGCTCAGCCAGCGTGCCAAGCAGCTGGGAGTTCAGCTGCATCGTGTGCCCGCCTATGGCGACTATATTGAGGCGAACTTCTCGGAGAAGAAGCTGCTAGACGGTGCCAACTTCTCCATACGCCTCAATGGCTCGCTTGCCGTACAGCTGGCCTACGACTTTATGCGTCGCTATAGACCGGAGTACGTGCTCGATGTGGAGCAGAACAGCACGCACTTGACGCTGGGCACCATACGCGGCCTTGAGACCTACGAGCAGCGAGGTCAGTTCGAGCTGCTGAAGTATAATATCTTCAATGTTTATCTCGATTGTGCGGACACGCTGGAGAGCATGATGATGTGCCGGGAATGGTTCTACGGCCGTACTCGAGGCAGTCGCTCGCCCAAGATTCTGCTGTTCAGCAAGGTGAACGAGTTCAATTCGAAGGATCTGCTGACCATTCTCCGCCACAATCTGCGCTTCGAGGAGGCCGGCTTTGTGCCCAGTCCCAGCGACATGGAGTTGGCATCGGATGCGGATACGAAGGAGGCGGCTGCCTGGCAGGGCATGGAGGAACTGCAGCGTGCCAGGCGCAATGCCAGCAACTGGCGTGCCCTCTGCGAGGAGAACGGCTCCAGGGACAATGCCCAAATCTCCGTCTCCATCGCAGCCTTCTTCGATTATCTCTACGAGAAGTACGGCAAGCAGCGTTACGGCATGCGCAATGAACTGGATGTTCTGGTCACGGGATCTAGACAACTCGTCGCAGGCGCCATCGATTATCTGCAGCAGAAAAAGAACGCAGAGTTTGGCAAATATCAATAGGGGGAATGAGTATATAATATCGATATAAATTGTGTGCTAGGCATATCGACAATGCTTTTATTCAAATTATTGGTGGAAATTTGAAAAAAGTGCAAGCTAATGTGTGTATGTTTTCAAAAGTAACGCAGAAAATTGTTCAATGTACGATATAGAATATACTACATACATATGAAAAACGATGTGTCGTTTATCGATATACGAGTATTACGTTCATTTCAATAAACGCAGCCAACTTCAAAGCGGTTCTACTCGGTCAATCGATAATCAAATTTAACAATTCGAAGTCTATTGAATATAAACAATATATATGATTGTGTTTATCAGGTTACCGCTTCATGGTTCGATCACTCGATAGCCGATAAAATGCAACCCTCCATTGCTTTTTTTTCGCTTTATTCATCGATAGTCGATAAAAACAGCTGATTTCAATTTAAAATGTAAACAAATATAACATAAATAACTGTTAGCATTTTGAATATTAATTATTTCAAGACTTTCTGCATCCAAAACTGTTGTCACCATGTTACATGGAGCGAAGGGTTGCATTTTATCGGTTACCGGGTGGTCAATAATTACAATATCATAAATCAATATCATAAATTAAGCTTCTATAAACCTCTTATTTATTCTCTAAATTTGGTCAAACTGTACATTTAGACCTTTTCTTCTTTATATCATTTTCATAGGTGAGAAAAAGACTTTTTTTCTATACCATTTCTTTGAAAATTAATAAGCGCAATGAATTTTACTTTTCCGGTGTAATAGAAAACCGCAAAAAGCCTGATTTGAAATTAATTAAATCCACTTGGCATCGGTTTAAGTTTTAATTATGTAAATGTTGGATGAATCAAATGCAGACCAGCTGAAAGGCTGCCAATTGGGTATAGTTTGTTCCTTATAGCTAAGGGTATACGGAATGGAGGAGAAGGTAAAACCCTAGGCAAAGGCAAAGGTGTTCAAGCGTCTGGACAGCTGCTGAATGAGAATGACATGGGGAATTATACGTAGAGTGTATGAGTTCTATGTGTGTGTGTGTGTTTTTCCGTATGTGTGTGTAGTATATGTATTTGCCAATTAACCAGTGTGACTTTCACATTTCCTCGCTGTGCACCAACTGTATTCTGCCTCCACCCACTTTATGCTCCATGCCGCACTTCTGCTTTGCTGTGTTCGAGCACCTGACGCACCTTGGGAGCGGCTTGAGTGTATCTTGTGTTAAATTATGTATACGCATCTCCTTTTTGCAGGGTCCAATAGTCAGGAGAACAACTACAGTAATGCCCGGGAACTGTCCCAGGAGGCGCTTTGGCGCTTGCAATTGGCCGCCGCACAGAATCAGCAAATCTATGTGGAGCAGCGTCCATCATCCGCTTTCAGTGGTTTGGTGGATTACTCGGGATATCCCATAGCTGTGGCGCCACCACCGCCCCAACCCACGCATATAACCACTGTGACCAGTTCGTTGAGCCAGCAGAGCTTTGCGCAACAAACGTTGCCACAGTCAACGCAGCAGCAGCAGCAGCAGCCGTTGATGCCACACGAGATGTTGCAGGCAGCGCAGCGCTATGGAACGTTGCGCAAATCAAAGCAACCACCGCTGCCGCCTCAGCGCAAGGATCAGCCACAGCAACTGCAACTGCAACAGCAGCAGCAACAGCAGCAGCAGCAGCAGCAGCTGGGTGAGTGTTGACCGTTTGTCTTAGGATAAGGATGGAATGAATGGCTCGGAAATCAGTTTGATTGATAATGCAACTAAGTGTTGCAACTGCGGCAAGTAGCTGCAGCAGGAGGGCTGTAGCAGCAGCTGGTAAAACTTCTAAATAAAATAGAATTGCGTGGCAAGTATGCACTGCAAAAAGTTACTCAAACTTTTATTTTACTATGGAAAATTCAAAAATAAATAAAATTAGCATATTAGCATCTTCACGTTGAGCACCATAATTAAACCTCGTATTGGAGATATTATTTAAAAGCCATAATTTTTTACTTCTGGGGAAAATAGATGATACTATATGGTAGATTTTATTTTTGGAGTCAAATATTTATTGAACCAAGTACGATAAAACTATAAAGAGAGTTCTTTTCTTGTGTCATATAGACGTGCTTTTTTGTGCTCTGTGCTTTTTACATGTAGTTAAATACTTCCCCGGAAAAGCTGTACAGCAATCAAAAGGGAAGGTTACTAAAAATGCAGGGAAAAGCAGCAAATCATTTATGAGTTAGCTTTAACTCAATAGAAGGAATAAATTAAATATAAAACTAGCAAAAATAAGGATATCAAAAAACTCTAAATATTCAAATCAAAGTATTTTTATTTTATATTTTAAAAATTCTGCGAATCGCTGTTAGTCTGAAAGCCTGAAAGCTAAAATTTTGGCAAGTGCATTAAGGAAGCATTCGGACTACTGTGAGGATATGTACAATTTGCATCAGTATCCTTTTATGCATGAGCAGCCGGAACTCAGACACAGCATGAAACAACCACTAGAGACATATACACATAACACACATACACGCATATATTCTCAGATAAATGCACATGAAATAGTCAGCTTGTGGAGTATCCTGTTGCTGTAAATTCCCCCTGTTACCTCGTCCCCATATACATATGTGTATACTATATCAGGGACAACAAATGGCTTCCAGCGACAACTATCACAACAACAAGCCAAACCCAGACTCAATACACCCCTGCAAATAAAATGCAAGCTGTAATAGAAAATACACCAGAATGCTGCAGTCGAGTGCCAAATTCAAAATACAAAAAGAAACCGAGAATTTTAAATAACTAATATATAAATAATATAAGTTTAATTAAAACTAACTCTTGGCGTTTGGCAAGAGCTTTTTTCAGTCAGTGGGAAATTATAATAGAAATAAATTATCTCTTTATTTATTTTAGCAAAAAGTCGCGCAATAATTAAATTTATATAAAATAAATTAAATAATAACAAATAATAACATTAACAAATATTAAAAAATAAATAAAAAGTAATGAATATGCATGTAAATAATACGTTTTTGATACAAACGAAATCTATATAAAATCAAAACTTAATAGCTGAAGCATTTGTAAAACAAATTGGACAAAAGCCAAACAGTTAAAAATTAATTAAAATAAATTTATAGAAAATAATATTTTTGCTGCCACAACTTCTCACAGAAACCGTGTCTACCCTCGCTAACAGTCTACGCAGGGTGTAGAATATGCAAAAAAATAAAAGAAAACACTTATAAAAAAGAACTATAACAAATAGCAAAATACCAAAACAAACTGCAGCAGCGGAGCAGCAACAGCAGCAGCTAGGAAAAATGTAAAATGCACGAGCACAAAATATTTTACAAAATCAAAATCAAACAACGCTGCCAGCTATAAGTGAAGTGAATCACTGAATCACAGAATGAATGTTACAAAAAAAAAAACGAACTGCACAAAAAACGCTTTAAAAAATGCCAGAAAAAAATCGCTCCAGCAGAGTGCAATGGCGAACACTTAAGGCAAAGAGTTGGCACAATGGCCAAAAGGCTGCACAAAAAAATACCCAGCAGGGTTAAGCCAGATACAGTTATATATTTTAGACCAGTTTAATTAAGTTAATAATTTAGCTTTACGATTATTTAAATCAGCATTGAAATGTATATCTAAATTGCTTTTAAGTTTTCAGTTAATAACTAATAGCTCAACCACAAGAACAGTTGGAATACTGAAATGGTTGGCTTTAAAAAATCTGTCAAGCAGCTTAAAAAGTGCCGCAATAATTTCTAGTTTTTACCACTGTCAACCGCATGCCAAAAAACCTGCATAAAAGCTGCCTGATTGAGCTGCTTATGCATGCAAAGACACATGCAATCGCACAGTGCGTATGCGTGATATTTTATGCACTAACTTATTAGCTATAACTGGCAAACTATTAGTGCTAGAGCTATGAAAGTTGATAAGTGCTTGGTTTATAAATTTATAAGTCTACAAAAATTTAAAATAAATTAAAATAAAACATTTCAATATATAAAATTCTTATAGCAGAGCAACTACAAGTCGTTTATAAATTTATGTCTATAAAAATGAAATATAAATTGAAATACCTATTAAAAAATTCTTGTCAGAGCAACTACAAGTCGTTGTGCTAAAGTTGCGTCGAAACCAGAATTAGACAGTCTAAGAAAAGCTTGAAAGGCAAAGAAATTGCGATTGTTGTGCTGGTTTTTCTGAGCATTCATATCTACCAGAGCTGTACATTATGAACTACTTCTAATCGGCTTAGCAGCCGTTACCGAGCCGCAACTGCAGCAATTGCTAAAAACATTTCAATTAAAACAAAGCAGTCAAAGTCTCAACAAAATGCCACAGAGCTGGCCGCATTTTTGGCCACAAAAGAAAACGATGGAAAGAGGGAAAACCGAAAGAAAAGCTTGCAACCGAGGCAACAGAATTTGTTACGTTTCAACTGCTTGGCTGCAAGTCAAGAAAAAAGCCCCTCGACCGCCTAGAAGGGGAGCGTTGTGAAAGCCTGACAAGAAACTCGAAATGATTTGCAGCTCCCTTGAAAGGCCTTCGAAAACTACAGTTGCAATCTTATTGCCCTCTAGATTTTTCGTATGCTCTTGTAACAGCGAAAAAGTCGAGAGGTATACGAGAATATAGTAAGTTTTTGTTAGAGTTTAAATGATAAATCGCAATTGCCGAGCATTCCCTAAACAACTGAAATCAAGCAACAGAGTCAAGCGTAATGTGTGCCGGCCACAGAGCTGCCCACTTAGCCTTAATTGTTAGCTTTATAGCCGGTCTGCCAACTCAATTCACAACTTTATGCGCAACGAGTGGAGAGAGCTTTAAACAGTACAGCGGAATTTGTGAAATTAGCTAAATAATAATTGTAAAATTAATTTATAAATATTTGGAATCTTTTGAAGTCATTTAAGCCAGTTTAACAGTATTGCCAACTTGATTTACAGTATTTCTTTACAGTACTTATATTTATATCATCAGCTCGTCGTGCATACCCAATAGCTATATGTTGAGTTATGCCGTTTACTCTGGCGCTGTTGTGCCCGCTCACTTGTTGTGTTTATGCTTTTAGCATTCAAACTGCCACACGGCAAGAAGCAGCAGAAGAAGACACACGGGAGACTGCTCTGCACCCACTTTCGAGTCTGTGCAACAAACAGCAACAAGAAGAACAATAAAAGTAAACTTGAATTTTGTAGTGGAACGTGGAACGCAGAGTGAAGTCTAGTTTAAAGTAGAAAACTTTGTTAGTCGTCGTGGCGTACATCTTTTTGACGTTTGCCAGCGAAAGTATTTCGCCATTGTTTGGCGTATTGGCGCTGCAAAGTATGCAATGCTTTTGAGCTCTCGATCTGTGCAATTCAATTGGCGCATTTGCGGCTGTATATCGAATGAAGAGGCAACAAAGTGGGTGAGAATAAAGAGGAGAGAGTGGAGTACAGTGTACAGTCTAGCGTAGTGAAATGCAATGCCAAACATTTAGCGTTGTGCTCTATAACTATCTGTTCCTCTAGCACAATTGCCATTTGTTGTTTGAGCACATTCCGCAAATCGCTTTCTGCTTAATTTCATCATTGTTTTATCTCTTTGCTTGCACCCCATGGCATCGCTTTTAGTGTTAATTTGTGCTCGCATCATACCTGGCTGACTTCATTTGAGACTTTAGTGCCCGGTTTATAAAGCAGAAGTAGCCTTTAGTGCTTAACTGCGAGTAAAAACGGTTTATGTTATAGTTCTTGCCTTAGAAACGCTTTATGATGATTAAAGTAGACAGTTTAAGGCAAAAGAATTCAGAAACTTCCGAGTATAGTTTATGTAGTATTGTAAAATATATTTGTATGTCACACACATTTAGTTGTTGGGGACTACTTATCATAATTAAATATTCTTGATCATTCCGAACTCACGTTGGGCGCCATTGCATTATATATGACGCCCAACGTGAAATCGGTATATCAATACATCTCTCAAGAAGATATCCATTAGATTGATGTACATTAAATAATTACGATGAGCGCCATTCAACGTAGGTTCGTAAGTTCATTAAAAGTTGAAACTATGACCTGCAAAAGACAAATCCCTCCCTCTTCATGCAATTAACAAGATTTATTCCCATTGTGATATTCCTAATTTCTGGAAAATAATACACATTATTCACCTAAACAAAGCTTGTTCTTTCTATCACATAAAGCATAAATATTCCTGTTCAAATATGACCCCACCGGTAACAAATTGTATTTTATTATAATTATCTGCGTAATGTCGCAGTTGGAAGTATACCTACTTAAGCTGCGATTACAGGGTATCACGTTTTCATTAACTTTCGAGCAGGCGGCAATAAAAAATTAATAATTAGAAGCTTATTAACCACATCAATTTACGAGGCAACAACAACTGCCAAACACAAAGTATGGAGCACATCATTAAGCATACAGAGAGCGTAAAATACACACACACACACACACACACACAACACACATACACCTACACCTACACCTACTACTGGCAGCCATTATTTATGCTGGGGCAACAACTTTTGACAAATTTTTTGGCAAAACATTTTGCGTAATAAATTTATTTTAATTACAACGCCAAAAGTGGGCGCGTTGGCTTATGCCTGTGCGTTGTGGAGGGGCGTTGGGGGGCAAGGGCGTGGCCTGCGGTAGGTAATGAATGCGCTTCAATTAAATGAAATATTCATAGGTATAAATACGAGAGAGCTCTCACAGTCCGCTCACTGGCCATGGCAGGAGTCAAGTCCGGAGTCAGGCCAGGAGTCAGGCCAGCAGCACCTGCGAGTCTGTTGCAGCAGCATCCGCCGTATCAGGCGAAAGCCATTGGAATACCTGCGGCCTGAGCATGTTTTATGAGCCAACAGGCAGCTGCTGGTGTCAGCGGGACCAGGGGCGCACAGAGGGGGGGCAACAGAGACCGCCACCAGCATACGAAAAAGGGGCACATTAACCGACAATACACTGTGAATAAAATAACAACAACTACGGCAATAACAAAATGAAGCAAAGCTGCAACTACAGTAGACGATAAATGTATACACTAACCGGTCAAAATTAGACTGTAGATATTACAGATTTTATTAATTACATAATTAATTATTCGTTTTAATTATTTTTGTAAATTCCTTGAAACAAACTCTGTCAAATCTTAGACAATTCCAATTTATAATTAAATAAGTATTATATATATTTTAATATATTTTTAATTTATTAATTTATTATTTTTATGACCAGCCTCTGTTCACAGTTAAAATACTAATTCCAGTAGGTGATTAATCGTTTGGTATTTATTGGTATTAAATTAGCTGCATCTAGGAGTATTAATAATCAGAAATATATATAATTATCTTTAAAAGACTTATATGCTCTATTTAATTTTATACTTTATTATATTAAACTAAATCCCTCAAATCCACAAATTTTATAATTTGTATCCAATGTCTAAAATGCCCTGCACATTTCAGACTAATAGAAAAATAGTTTCATTAATATAGTCTGATATTCTGTTCAAATACTGTGCAAACTGCTGCTCCATAAACCCATTATACCCCTTTCGAAAAGAGTATCGCCGCGTAACCCCAAATGGCAGCCCATCAGCGGCGCATTGGAGCCCGTTCGGAGCTTGTTAATTATGGCAAAGCTAACTGCGAGTTGGTAACTGATGTTATGGCTAACTGGGAACTAGCGTACATGGCCATGGGGTCTGGGGTCTCTGGTCTGGGGTTTGTGTGCATCTTTCAAACAATTTACCAATTTGGCGTTGTCTGTATGCGCGCGTGTGTGTGTGTGTGTGAGTGTGTGTGTTGACTGACCAACTCGTTGCGCTCATAAAATGTTTATTAGGTAATGAAACATAACAACAACGGCATAAAGCAACAGCAACAGCAACAACAACAACTGCAAACGTTGTCACACATTAATTTCAAACGAGCCTCTTGTCCTTTGAGCCCAATTCGTGGTTCCCTGCATTGTTGGCACTGCGCTTCACAAAAGAAATTCAAATTGTTAATTGGGTTTTCGCCGCTCGTTGCAAAATTTGAATATTAAAACAGCACATCGATATGCAGGTCAACAATTTAAATTGCAGCTGGAAAGAAAGGGAAAATTGATTTGAATTTCCATCAATTTAAATCCGGCAAACTAGAAAAATCACAAATATTTAGATTTATGCAAGTTAGCGTGAATATTGTCATATAATCTTCACATATACTATTATGCAAAACCCGTTCAAAACGCATTGAGCAAACAAATTTCGCGGAGTGTTGATAAATTTTCAATGCGTGCGCATAAAAGTATGCTAAGGTTTTTTCTCTTTTTTTCTCTTTTTTGTATCATAAACCGCAGGCGACGATTTGCACTTCCACTTGACTTGCAAGTGCAGATAGTTAGGGGAAGCGTGTGTGTGGCAAATGCAGAAAATGTATTTATGCAAAAGTTGCAATTGTCAACGTAGCGTTGAGGCAAAGTGCAAAACTGTTGCCGCGAAATCAACTAGACATATTCAGGCAGACAAACGCAATACAAACACATACGCACAACAAAATACACACACACACACACAGACGCATTTATGGATGGTCTATATAGTATATAGTAAGGTTTATGCAGTGCACATAGTTCATGAATAGTTAACTTTATGTAGGGTGAATAATTAGACATTTGCCTTCCAAAATAATTTTAAAAGATAATTTAATATTAATGCTGAATTGATTTTTATTATAATACAAGCTGAATATTGTTTCCTATCCCTGGTTGTTTTACTTGCCAATTTCATAACACGATAATATGCGACGCATAAACTTAGTCGAGTTGATAAAACCCACGAAGAGCACAAAACTTGACAAGAGTTGACTTTTCAAATACCTAAACGCACACACGCTCTGTCTCTCTTCCCTTTCCCCAGCTGCTTCTTTTTTTCTCTTTCTAATACAAAATTATACATTGACAGAGAGCTAAAGCTAAGAGCTCAGGCTCTGAGCACGTACACTGAGAGAAAAACCTAGCATTATACTTAAATCAAGAATGAAATTCTCAATTTAAATTAAATTTCTATTGTCATGTATTTTAAATATTAGCACTTAGATTAACATTTTTAAAACAAGATTCATTATATTTGGGAACGAGTCATTCTTTATTTTTCTGAGTGTATTTTCGCAGCCTCTTTCCTCGCCCACTCACCTGAGTGTTTGAGTGTTTTGGCATTTGAATTGAGTTCTGCATGCCACAACTGTTCAGTGAGTGTTGATTATGTTTCGCGCTGCTTTTGTCACATAATACAGACAGATATATGGATAGATGGATGGATGGATGGATGGATGGATGTATATTCCGTTGATATATTGAATTGAAAATAGAGTCAGGCGTGTGGCAGATGGCGTAGGTGCTGCAGTATTCATGCTTGATATGCTGATTGAATGCGAAATGCATTTGGAGCGGCAATCTATTCAAATACAAATACAAATAAGTATATGAAATATGAATAAATATTTCCATCTTATTTTTCATAATTTCTATATATATATATGTATATCTATTTATATATGAATTTAATGCATAAGCATTCATATTCAAATCGTGTGCTTAGCCGGGCATTCAATAATTTGCTGACCCATTTGACAACTGCCAAAAGCAGTGAGTACACACAAAAGTATACCCTGTAAAGAAAATGAATAAAAAAATATAAATAAGTTTGTTAGAAAAAATTATAATAATCTTTTCTTTCATAAGGTATTAAATTGTATTATGCATGTCGAGCACACACTTGACTGTTATTTATTTAGATATTTGTCACTGCTATTGAACAAATTAAGCGCTTGGGGCTTTAACTGCCAAACATAAAACTTAACACGTATTTTTAATGGAGTTTTTAATAAATTTAAATGTGGCCCCGAACGCAGTTAGTGTTATTAGCGTAAGCTTAATAATATCGATTTACCCCGCACTCGACAACATTTTTAATTCTGTTTTTCTCTCTTTTATTACAGCAGACATAATACAGGATTTAGCAAATTAAACTAATTGCCAGTTAAGAGACATAGCAACAACTACAACAGCAACCGAAAAACAAAAAACCCCAACAAAAAATTAAAACGTTTGAAATTAACAAAACGTTTGACATTAGCATTAAGTAAGTAAAATGAGCCGAAACAAACACACATTAAATACAAATGAGATGCATTTAAGTGACAGTAAATGAATACAAATAGCATTTTGCGTACTTTTAGATGTCTTCTAACTAAACATCTCTCGAATAAATTCAAATAAATGTAGTCCAACAAAACAACAACATTTCGACCAACCACAGCCAGAAATTCAATACAAATAATCTTAAACCTAAGCAGCACTTTATGTATAATGTAATATATAAAATATAAAATATAGAATATAAAATACATTTGTTATAGTATTCAAGAAACATGCACTTTAGTCAGGTTTAGATTTTGTACCATACACACGGAGAATTGCATTGTAATTTATGTATACGAATTATGTACTATACACGGCGTTTGATATACCCTGTAAATGGCAAATATCCATTTATAACTGCCAAGCATAGGGTATTTGTAGCTTATTAAAAAGAGAAGCATTTAAATTTTGTGCAGATTCTGCTTCTATTCTCTCTAAACAATTTTTAATATTTTTGTCATCTTTCGATGGTATATTTAACCAGTAACGACGCAGTAGATCAGTGGGGTTGAAAGCTATAGTCGGACGTAACCGACAGTAGGAGACTCTGTAAAAAGAAGCAAATTATCTGTTGCATATCTTTACTGTTTCTTATTCTTTAAAACAATGTTGCCTTTATATCGTATCTGAAATAATTTGCTTCTACTAATCTTAAAATAAGTTTTTAAATATATTGCAATTGCAATAAATGAGCTTAATTTTCCAAAATTTAATTAGCATAATTTCAAATTATTTTCAACTCATTAACAAACTAACAATGCAAGTTCGAAATACCAATTTCCAGCATAATGAAAACAGTTCAATTAACATACTAGAAGCTGAAAAAGGTCACAATGTTTTGTTTGATTTGAAATTATCTATATAAATATTATAGTATTTGATCCTATACAAATATGCTTATTAATTATAAAATGTGGCCAAAAATTGAGGGTATATTGGCATTGTTGTTTTCTGAATGCATTTTGTGTGTGTGTGTGTGTGTGTGTGTGTGTGTGTGTGTGTGTGTGTGTGTGTGTGTGGCGCGACAAATGCAAACAAACCATAAAATTCTGGTCTGATAAATCGTATTAAAACCAAAAGCCAAACACAAAAGCCACCTTTGAGGTTTATTCTATTTGCTGCCCAAAAAATTTGCAAAACGAAAATTGTGCGGCCAATATGGAAAATTTAACAAAATCAAATAAACAGTTATTGTAGCCGCACACACACACACACACATACATATATACACAAAGAGTGTAACTAAATGGCATTTTAATTGCATTGACAACAACAAAATCAAATATAAAGAATCCATATCATAAAGTCGACTAAATAATGCTCTTGGTGTGAATTGAACTGTTTAAATTAAATAAACATGTGCCAAATATTTAATTTATTTTTATATTTACTTTTATTCATTATATACATATTTTTAAATTTAATTTAAAATCTTAAAATATTTATAATAAATGCTCATTAGTTTATTATTTAATAGGAAGCGCTTAAAATTTATATTCTGATGCAAAACAAAACACGTCTTTTGCCTTTTATCAACACAAATTGTTATTATATCTAAAAAAAAAAAAAAACTTCATTTTAATTTAAAGCAAATATTTTGGGAATTTTAATAAAGACATTTTAGTCAAATAAATATTATCAGATGTAGACTTATTATTTATTTTGAAGAAAAACTACAGATATTTAGGGCATTTTAAAGGAGAATTTTTCAAAAAGTCAATAGAATATTATCAGATACGTAGATCGATCAATAGAGACCCCGATAGATAAAGAATTTTTTATTTTTAGAAAACCATTTCCAACGTTTTAGATATTTAATAAATATTAAAGAACACATTTTCTAGACTTTGGTAGAATATAATCAAATAAAATTTTCATTTAACTGAAAACCCAATAGTTAAAGAGAAAGTTGAAAAACATGAAAAACTTCAATTTAAAATTCATATTACTTTCACACATTTCATAGTTCAAAATTGGGCTTTCGAATGCAAATTACTGGGCTAAAAAACGTTTGCCAAAGCGTCAAAAAGGGCGCTCATTAGGCTTTTGTAGTGTGTTCGTTGGGTAAAAATTGAAATGCATTTTTATGGCAATTGAACAATGCCGGAATGTTGGGCCAACAACAAGATGAGCAACTAATTGCAGAGCTAATTTCAATTGTTGCATTGTCGTCGTCTATAATCAGGCAAAATTGTAATTACAAATTACAATTGGGGCAGCGATTGCAGCAAATTAGATTGTGTAAATGTTATAAATTAATATCGTTGCAATTCGTTGACAAAATCAATGCGAAAAATTGCAATTTATTTGCTGCATTCTGTGGCATGATTAAATTCGTGTATAGCTTTATTTCAAAAGCAAATCAAATCGAGCTAGAGCCAAGGAAATAACAAGTGGCAAACAAATTGTGTTATTCTATTACTTACTTTTTTATGCATTCAAATACAAATATGAAAATTAAAATAATCAAATCATTTTTGACAGCAGCGTGCAATGCAAAAAAATAATCAAATACAATTTAAATTTTAAGCTCTATTCTAATGCAAATTTATATGCAAAACAAAGTGCAGAAACAACAACAAAACTCCCGTCTAACCAAGATAACCAAAGTGCATAAATTAAAGCAAATAAACGCCAACAAAAATTCATTAAATTTCGTTAAAGTCCCACCGCATGATTTGATTTGTTTTAAATTTCCAAATAAATTTACGATGTGTGCGAATTGCATTTTAATTCATTTCACAATTAAATTTCAGGCATTTTTATAGTCAACAGCTTGTATAATTTCATTTGTTTAAGCCCTGAAACAGAAAGGACAGAAAGAAATAATTTTTAATATCTATAAAGTTTTGCAGTTGCTGAGCTGAGAGATTTAAATTCCCTAGCATAAAGTCGAAGCTTAGCTGAAGGCAGTTTTTCTCCGTATTCGAATTACATTGTTAAGGGTTTAGAATTCATCAATTGCAGACATTGATGTATAGAAAATCCATTAGAGTTCACTTACTAACGTTAAGGCAGCCTTAAGCTGAGCCGTCACTAAATAAAACTTCATTGTCTACCAAATATTTTCAATTCATTTCGAAGATATGCTGTTCACTGAACCATTTAGACCTGGCTCAAATCGAGGCCTGATTGATGGCAGCTCCAGTTGGTTTTATTCGCACATAAATGCAGGCAATTTCCAACAAGTGTCGATGCTTCTGTGTGTTCTATGCATGTTTTTTATGCCATAACCAATTAGCAATAGATTTTAGCAACCACAGATAAAAATAACCAAACCAAAACCCAAAAAAAATACAAAAAAAAAACAAAATACAGTACGTCAACAAAAAACTATTCATAGGCCTGCCATAATACCCACCTCAATGCAATCTAATCTTTTGCACGTCTAATGCAGGTTTGTTAAAAAAAACACACTTTTTGCTTTTTTTGCGAATAAAAGTATTTTTCAATGGGAAAACAATTTTCATTTCGTGTGCAAAGCAACAACAAAAGGTTGTAAAAATGAAACGAAAATACTTTTGATTCTTTTTTTTTTGAATTCTAAAATTTTGAACCTCTTCTCTTGCTCTTGCACTTTTTCGCCAGAAACAATTAAAAAACAGCTAAAAACAAACATTAAACCGTATGAAATAACATAAAGCAGAATTTAAATCCACAAAAAACAAGCATATTTAATGCATTTATTTTAATGCGTAACTAAAAATTAATTACTTAAGTAAAATACCGAGAAAAAACTTAAAAAAATATATGAAAAATCTGAAAAATAATTATAAGCTTTCATTAAACCACAGATAATACCCTGTACCTAAAAGAAATGTGCTAAAGTTAATTTTTGTAATATTTTGTGAGTTAAATGCAGTTTACAATTTTTTTTTTTGACAATTCTCACACAGTACAGGGTATTTAATAAATGTTTATAATTTAAGCTCTATCTATCTCTCTT